>SKCR01046904.1:0-138195 GCA_019454045.1 Zanthoxylum bungeanum | reverse complement strand
CATCCACAAACAACAATATATCGTGAAAAGTATAGAGAATATAAAGAGTAGATAAAACGAAGTAGAAATCTCATGCATGTAAATTCATACTCCAAAAAATGAATATATATACTACTCCCACTTTTTGTCACGAAATGACAATGGGTAAAAATAACATGGTAAACATCACATGCAAGAGAATATGTAAACTTTAACTTACTCATCCTCACTAACAGCCCTACTCAGTTAGAAAAATAATATACAAGAAGTAAAAACTCAGAAATATACAACAAAGAAAAACGGTATGCAATGACATAAAGCACACAATGAAGTAAAGAAAAATAAATCAAAAATTACTCAAAACAACAATTCAAGCAAGTACAATGATACTTATTCAGTACTCAGCCATTTTATAACATGAAATAATATGCATCACTTTAGGTCATGTTAAATACTACACGCATGCATATGACGTAAACACCAAATCATAGCAAATACTTGCGTTAAAAATAAGTGCACAACAAGTCAAGGCTTAAGACATTATTTTATGAACGGGACACAACCAAATAAATTACATCTCATGTCACACCAATCCACAAAATAGGTGTTCAAACCCGGCGCAAGTAGGACTTGAAAATAAGCAACATTGGTTTCACATTATAATATTCTTCCCTTAAATATAAACTCTTAATAAAACTCTTTCGAGTGAATGATTTTTGCTCTTATCTTTTCATATTAGCACATCGGCTCTTTTGCACTTGAGACTCATTTAAACTGTTTTTTCGTTTTACAAGGGAATACCATAAGATCATTTAGTCAAAGTTCACACTTTAGTGAGCTAAATATGCTAGAGATTAGATTACCAGTCCAAAAACTCAGACATGCGACCAAGCCTCGATAATAATAAAAACGTGTATGTGAAATGCAAGTACAAGATATACTAAGGGTTTCCATCACACACAATCGTGCACATGGAGCATCAAGAAAAATAAAAACATAGTACACATGTATAAATATATATCCTACATTCCAGGATCACATGCAACAAGCTTTTCATGCTCTATAAAGTCACAAAATTTTTGTGGTCCTTTTCATTATATATATATATATATATTGTATTTTTTATCATAAAAATAATAAAAGACACAACATGACTCATCATTATCCAATGGTACGTGGAGTTGTATTCCCAAGTGCAGATCATACTACTGTCCATTTGGAATCGGCTATGAAATTTATGTCCGGGTTTCCATCAAAGATACCTAGTGATATATAACAAAAAAACACACACACACCCATATGCAGTGAAAATAAAAGCAATCAGTCATGCAAAAACATAAAACACACGCACATACACACACACACACAGACACATGCAATGGGAAAAAATGAATGCAATATTTAAGAAGAGATACACCGAAGTCCACTCTTATCATACCTGCTGATCAAGGCATTCAAAAGTTGATGGGAAGTAATATCGCTTCCTCACCCAATTTTTTTTATGAGTCTCCTTTACTTGAGAACTCCTAATTAACAGTGCAAGTTTCTCACTAATGAGTCGAGTTTGTTTAGATAGTGCGGAAACTTGACTGACTAGATTTGATAACTCAAATTTAGGCGGAACACATTTAGGTCTTTTTTTTTGTTCGTGCAATATGAAGCACATAGGCCTAATATGTCCTGACTTCCCACAATAATGGCAAACAGACACAAACCTTGGACGAGAGCGAGGTTTACCCACCACACCTCTAGATTGAGGTGGAATCATATGACAAGGAATAACACGGGAGATCACATGACGCTCATCAATGGGTTCTTTCCTATGTCACATGGAGGAGTCAATTTATCATGTCCAGACTTGGACTGAGCTGTGACAAACACAATTTTAGAAGTTGACGTCTTGTCACAACTCGACTCAATAAAACCTAATTCTTTTTTCTCACTTGGAGCCATACCAATCCCCAACATGTGGTCTAATTTTTTAGTCCCACTAGAAAATATAGACAACTGTATTATACCATCTTCAAGTTTAGCTTTTAAGAATTTGACTTTATCACCTAACTCTATATTCCTCTCATCAAGGTCATCAATAACTAAAAGGCTTTGCTCAAACTTGGCTTGAACTTCATTCTTGTCTACCTCAAATTTCTTTAGCCTATCACTGACTTCAATATTTGTATTATTGATAGCTAAACTCTTGTGAAACAGTTCAGTATAAGTTACCTGAAGACTATCATCATCTACATAGTCATCGTGAGAGAATTCTAATCCAACATCTTCATCACTAAAGTTATCACCTCTCTCACCTACCGCAATAGCAGTAAAAGAAATGAAATTACTTTTCTCCTTAAGAGACTCATCAGAAATATAGTCACATTCTGAATCACTAAGTGAGATTGCCATAACTTTAGATATGTGGGACATTTAGACCTAATATGCTCATACTCTTCACATTCATGGCATTGGATAGTGTGAAGTTTTCTATTTTTATCCTCTCTAGACTCCCTCCTACTGTGTCTACTCTCTCTAAGTTTGTCCTCCATATCTCTATCAGTCATACAGCCACTCTTCTTCATCTTAAGAAAATTCTTTAACTTTTTTAGTAAACATGGCCAAATAAGTATTCGTGAGAATATTATCATCATCACTTGATGGATCATGTCCAACTTCCTTTGTGATCTTCATCGCTATAGTCTTGGATTTTTTTATATCCATGAAGTTTTTTCTTATACACCTGCAGTTTTCCTACAAGGTCCTCTAGTTTAAGGTGATCTAAATCATTACTTTCCTCAATGGTTGTGATCTTTGGTAAAAACTGGTCAGATAGAGATCTAAGGATTTTCCTAACTATTCTATTCGTAGGAATAGTCTCGTCTAGGTTAAAGCTGGAGTTAAATATATCGTTAATCTCATCGTAAAACTCATTAAAGATCTCATCATCTTTCATCTTAGCGACCTTAAACATAGTGGAGGCTCTTGGAGTCTATTGTTCTTAACTGACAGTGTGTCATCATGCACAGTCTGAAGGATGTCTCATGCATCATTGGTTATCTCGCACATTGATATTATCTTAAACTCAAAGGAGCAAACAACAACATGAATGACATCTTTAGGGGAGGAGACCTCATCAACTATAACCACGAGAGGTTTCCACCAGTACTTTACTGACATCTAGACCCTCTCATCTAAGGACTTAAGGAACACTCTCATGCGAGCCTTCCAATGTAAGTACTCAGTCTCATCAAATAATGAGGATAATTTAAGGGTTGAATTCTCTCCATAGCTAAACGGGTCTAGGATCGAGGTCAGATTCTGATACCAATGGAAAATTTGATTTTATTCCTAGGTTTTGATCCCATATGAAATTAAACATAATAATTCAAGACAGGTCCTAATTATATTTTCTATAGTTTCACAACATGCACCTTAACTCTAAAGCAGATATAAAATATAGCAAAATACTAAAGCAATAAAAAATCAACACAATAATTTTTTTGACGAAGTAGAAAACTCGTGCGAGTAAAAAACCACTCCGAGTATCTAGGCTACCATCCAAAATTCACTATAACGAAAAAACATACAGTGATGGTATAAAACCTATGACAGCAACTCCGCCTACTCTAATATCTCTAGGCTGTAATAACCCGGAGAACTCCTCGAGCCCGTACCAAACAGCCTTCTCCAGAACCTCAGAAATCTCTAAGTGGATCAACCCTGTGAACTCGCGACGTCGGAACTCAGACTATCAATATTCCTCGTAAAGAACTCTAAAGGCTTACGAAATTAGGTTAGGATTGTGTTTCTGTGTTGATAGTATATCAAAGAATGATCTCACCAAAATAGAGAAGATAAGAATGATCAATGTAGTCTTCAAGGTGGATTGTCAAGAAGGTTGAAACAAAAGCTTTGTAGACTTTGAATAATATGTTTTCAACCCTTGGAAAAATGGCTCTAAGTTTTTTTATATAGGTATGGCAAAGGTAAGGGTTTCCTAGTGCAAATCTGGCTTAAAAACCCGTGCAAAAAAATCCACTTAAGCACGGACGTTCGAACACCTCTCAAACTTAAATTTTCTGCCTCTGGGAGTTTGAACAGAAAAACAAACGCAACTCAAACGCACGTCGCAGATTGGTTTTGAAGTGCAACTTAAAACGCTTTTATTTTTCTCGGCCCTTGGCCAAATCATACGTTCTTTATATGTACGCGATCGTCTTCGAGTCTAACTTCCAATGACACCGACACCATGTCAATTTTGTTAGGGTTGGTGCTCTGAGCGCCAATTTCTCTTGTATTTCCTTGTAAATACTTGTATAAATATTTTATTATGAATAAAATAAACAGTTTCTATAATATGAATTCTTTTATTATATGGTAAAGACATAAATGACCTTAGAATGATTGGTTATGATACTGTTATAAAAGTGTTGCAACTGACATTGAGTTGTATCGTAACAACATCATTCTTGAATAGTTCCTGGTCAAGGTTTACATTACTTGGTCAGTTAAGTAAACCCGCTGAGATTGGTACATGTCGTATACTGGAATCTTAGATTCCAATGGTTTCTCAATGAACCATGAGTCTTGGAGACTCGTATAGACATGTAGGTATTTATAGCGGATAAACACTGAACGACTCACCGAAAATTCTTAATAAATGGTACACCAACGTCAATAAGAATCTTCTCAGGTTGAGTGAGCATAGTGGTCCTTCGACTTGAGATACCACCGTGGATGTAGGAGGTATCCTCCACACTTTGATGGCAGTCACGTCACTGATCTATTTAGATCAGACATTCGTCTGTTCGTTGGGTGTGGACTGATCCTCAGGACATCCTATGTGTATCAAGATAAGGATCCGTCGGTTCTGTGTACTGATCATAGGTATTTATTATAGAATTAACAATCTTTTAAATTCATGGGACCGTGGTACACTGTAAAAGTGAGTTCTAAGTGTTATTGAGAGATTGCTAATAGAATCATCGATGAGATTATACCTGTAGAGATTTGAAGTTTATATCTATATCTCTAGAATAATCCGGATACCTGTGACGGAGGGATTATACATATGCAGTGACCTCGACCTGTATGATTCAACGAGTTTATCTGTGGTCGTCATAAGTTACAGGTGGGTAGATTATGGACATGAAATTGGATTTCGTGACGGATATGCCTGAATCTAGAGAGTCTCACTAATGAAATATACTCGTAGAAAACTAGGGCAACTATTATAAATAATATTGATTATTTATAAATCGTTTAGTGATTAAACGAAAAATACATGCTTAAAGGGTTATCCGGTTGTTTTCTAATTAGTATGTATTTAGATTAAATACTTGATTTTATTAAATAAACATTAATTATTTTTCAAATAAAGTATTTGACATATGTTCCAAATATTGGAACATTTAAAGTAAATGTGATACATGTAATTCGATATTTATATTTAGTAATTATTTAATTATTTAAATGTTAAATAATTAGGATAATTATTTACATTTATCGTTATCATTATTATGCTTTTAAATGGCTAATTTTGATTGGTGCACATGTATTTTGCTTTTTGAAAATGATAGTCAAATTGGATTTGAATTCTTTAAATCTTGATTAAAAAATTGAAAAATCCAAATTTACCATTTTACCCTTGCAAAAGTCGGCCAACCCTAGATATAAAAGTTATCATTTTTCATTTGCTTCATTTGATAAGCTAAGTCTGCAAAATATTACAAAAGAAAAGTTGAGAGAAAAGAAAGCAAAAAGGAAGAAGATTTGGAGAAATTTTGAAATAAAGTAAGTTTTTCAATTCCTTTTCAACTAGAAAATTATTTCTAGGGTTTCAAGTTTTAACATATGATGTTTGTATTTTTCTCTACTACTTTTAGTGTGTAATATTTGTGTTGGAAGCTTAGATGAAAGTTGTTAGCATGCATGTTGAGGAAGAATGTTTATAAGTTGTTATTAAGCTTTCTTTTAGTCATTAGATGACTTGGTTGCCATTTTAGAGTTGTTAGGCCACTTAATAATGACCTAAAATTATTATTGAGTTGTTTCATGGTGGTGAGACTTGTTTGGTGTTGTAGAGATTAGATTAAAGTGTTGGATTGAATTAATTTGGTGTAATTTGTTCAATTTGTTGATTTTATAAAATTAGGGTTTATACCCTTTCCAAATTTGGGGCTTTTTATATATGTGTCGTATAATGATGTATATATGATGTATATTTATTTTGGTGTTGATTGGATTTGATCTTGACTTGTTTTGAACAAGATTGGACCAAATTGATCAAAATTGAAACTTGGTAGGCCTCACGACAATTTATTGGAAATATGGGATTTTCGGTTGCAAGTGTGTTTTGATGTGTATGACATGTTTAAAATCATTTTGTTAATGATTTGGAATCACTCAAAATTGTATTTGACAATTTAGGGACTAAAATGATCAAAATATAAAGTTTAGGGGATTTCGGCAATATTGAAAAATCTGAGTTTTTTGGTAAAAACCTGTTTTGTTGAGTATTGAGTGATTAAAATAAATTAGTTTATTTTAATTACTCAAGAAAAATAAAAGAAATCGGAAAATTTGATTTTCCGGTATTCTGCTACGTTACCTAGAAATACTGCCTAAAACCCCAACAAATTAGAGCTCTAAATCTTCTGGAATGTCCAAAAGAGTGAACGTCGCTATGATATCTTCATCCGATGTTGTCCAAATATTGTCCAATTACTCCGAGAACTTCAATACTCATTACAACTCAATTGAACTTGTTTTGTTACGAATATTGCCAACAAATATGGAACTAATAATTATTTTTTTAAAGGAAAATATAAAAAATTATGGGATCGGCACCAAAGCTTGGGCATGGACAGCCCACCCCTGTTGCTGCCACTATATATATATATTATCGGTATGAATTTATTTTAAGAATTCGCCTATCTTACCTGAGAATTTCTTTTTATTATGAGTTAAGCTTAGTACCTCTAATCCATTCTTGGTAAAGTAATTAATTAAAAATAGCATTTCGATTTTTACCCACTTGATAAATCAAAGTTTTCTATAAAATCTTATTATTTGTATACTAATGTCGGGTTATTATTTTATCGGACTAAGGACTTCATGCTAGCAACAAATTTTAACACAATTCTTTCGAAGAAAACTCTTTTGAATGTTTTAAAAACGTTATATCATAGACTCTAAATCTAGAAAAATAAACAAGCTAGCCTCAATAATTGATGTTACAATTATGTGTAACCATCTACCAAAGAAAACAAATAATGGCAATCATAGGAGGCCTTGAGTTTTGGGTGTTCTATATGAGTTCTTCATGTATGGTTTCAAATTTTAAATCAAATAAACAATAGAGAACAATATATCTTAAACTTGAACTCTAATTTAAATTGTATTTTATGATCGTAACCAACTATTTATGTAGACTGTCCCCAAAATTAACTCTGAAAAAGATAGTATGTATTCCACTGCCACAATCAATACCAAGAAACAAACATATTCCATTATTTTTTATGTGACAAAGGCTTGGGTGTATTTAGATAGAAAATTAGACCCTGAAGGACATGATTTGTTGGTGTAGGGTTTAAGATCTCACATTGAAGTCCTGAGTTCGAATTCAGAGAATGCGTTTTTTGTAAGAGCTTAGGACAGCCGGAGGTTTTACCTACTCTGCTTAAGCCCGGAATGTATGATTTGACGGCGGGATTCCCACGATTCCAAAAAAAAATAAAATTATTTAGATAGAAAAGTAACATCAAAGTCATGGTTTGTTGCTATTAATAAACCAAACACAATAATAATACATGTATAGGTAGGTATTAGCATGTTTTCTTGTAGGTACCTGTGATTTTATTTGGTTGGTATCACCTGAAATTTTTTAGCAGACATGGTTGTGAATTTTAAGCAACGCCAAGCTTTCACCTAATATTTTGTCTTTCAATACAATCATGGAAGTGACTGGCTTATAATTTTGAGTGATGATATACATATTTAAAGTTTTACATAAAATTTTTACACCTCTTTCACTGTAATTACAGTGAACTACAGTAACTCATTGTACGTGAGAGGATGTATAAACTTTAAGTAAAATTTTAAGTAAGTTTATCATTTTTGTATAATTTTTACGAAACATTTTTATTTGGCCCTCACGATTAAATTACATGTTTGTCCTTCAGTTGTTTGGAATCCAAGATCCTACGTAAGATAAATGATTCTTTGGTCCATAGAATTTGAGCCAATTATTGGTTAGTACTTGTTTTTTTAAAAATTAGCTAAAATTTTCATGTTGTATATATTTTCATTATTATTTATCTCAGAATTTTATATTTCTTAACTGTTGCATGAACTGCCTGTTTTACTAGAATTTTAAGCTATATAATAGATTAAAAAAAAAAATTGCCTCTAAAAAGTTAAATCCAATCATTATGGAAATTAAAACAAGAATATTTCGATTATTTTTAGAGAAATACATGGATTAATAAAGTAACCCAGTGTTTCAAAGTCAAAAGTGTCAGCCTAGTTGAGATATTTATATAGTGTTTGGTATAGAGTTGAGTAAGCTTATAAATTAGTTTATATTGTCAGTGCAATACTTATAAATTAACTTATACTCTCAATTAATATTCTCTACCAAACAGTACTTTAATTTTTATTTTTATTTTTATTTTTATGCTTCACCCTTTATGGAGAACCTTTATTAAAAAAAAAAAAAAAGAAGTAGAAGAACAAGTACATAGCTTAAACTTTAGGGACTATAGGAAAATTTAATTCTGAATTTACCATTTAATTGTATTAAATTAATGAATTAAAATTTGTGTCCAAAATTTAAATTAAAATAACCTTACCTGTAAACCATTCCACTTCAGGAATCTACGAAGGAAGTATTTTGTGGTAATGAAAGTCATATCTTGCACACTTGACTTGGAACTTTATGCCCATTCATTGCTCTCGAGTCAACATCCCTTGATAATTAACTACAAGAAAATGAACATTTAGCGTCAAAATTCTTTTTCGACGCTAATCAGTCTTTTAGTATTAAATTTTTTTCGACGTTAACAATATAGGTATTTAATGTCGAGAACTACTTCGATGCAGATAACGATTTCTAAAAGTTTACCTTTTAGAGTCGAATTTGAATTTCAACACTAAAATGTAGAACTTTGGCGTCGAACAACTCTTTCGACGCTAAATGGTAGACCTTTAATAACGAACAACTCTTTCGACGCTAAAGGTGTAACCCTTTAGCAGCGAATTTGAATTTCGACGCTATAAAGGATATAAACGTTTAGCTTCAACGCTAAATGTCAAAAATTTAAATATAATTTTAGAAGGCGGTAGTTTTTTTTAAAAAAAAAATTAAAACTTTTAGCGATGAATTAATTTTTCGTCACAAAAAGCCATAAAAATTTAAAAAATTAAAAAAATAATATAATTTAGTGTCGAACAATTTAATTCGACTCTAAATCATAAACCTTTAGTGTTGAATTTGAATTTCGATGCTAAATGGTAAATTTAAAATTTTAAATTTCCTACATTCTAAAATTTGAATTTATATCCTTCTAAAATTATATTTAAATTTTTGACATTTAGCGACGAATTTTTGATGCTAAATGTCAAAAATTTCGACTTTAAAAATCAAAATTTTGCGGAAATAATTCCCGCTATTTAAGGAGCTAAAGGTTATTTTATTCCTATAAATATTCATTTTCTCTTTCATTTCTTATATTCTCACTTTCTTCCTCTCCTACTCATTTTTAGGGGTATGCATCGGTCGGTTCGGTCGGTTAATCCTTGATTTTTTAACCGTAACCGAAATTTTCGGTTAAATAAAAGTGTGACCGATTTAACCAATTTATGACACATAACCATTAACCAATTAACCATTATATTTCGGTCGGTTATGGTTAATTCGGTTATTAACCAATCCAATAAATTAAAATTTAATATTTTTATAATTTTTAATTAGTAAAATTATATATGATGTAGGTCGGTTTTACCGATTTTTTCAGAACAGTTCAACCAATCGAACCACTGACGCATTAAATTTTTTGGATCACTAATTCAATCACATATCTGATTCTAACTAACATTTGATTAAATATATCTATATTTAATTACATGCGAGAGAAATATTTTTTAAACCTTCGATGATTGTCACGACCTCAGATTTCCTTTCAAACCTGCCATGTTAGAAATTTTAAGGGTCACGAATCCACCACGATGCAAAATCTACACATTTGAAATTTTATGTATTTTTACCTTTAAATTCTTGAGAGAAATTAAAAAGAGTCAAAACCAAGTTGTTAATACAGCTTGTCATTTGAATTTTATCAATTTTATTTTCGGGTAGTATTATCAAATCAATATAACTACAACCAATTGAGAGTTTACATGCAGACTATCTTAACTCTAAAAAATTAAAGGATTCGCACGCGCTAATATATATATATATAGTTTAATTTCGGTTAATCGGTCGATTCGGTTATCCGAATCTCATAACCGTAACCGAACCGAATAACCGAAAAAGTTAAAAATTTTAACCTCAATAACCGATTTAACCGAATTAACTGAACCGTAATAAAAAAATGGGTCGGAACGGTTCAGTTAATCGGTTAAAACCGATTAATGCACACCCCTACTCATTTTTACTCTCTTAATTTTTTTTCCTTAAGGGTTTTGTTTCATTTTCTATTTTTTATATTAACATCCAATTTTTTTATTTTGTTTGTAGGAGAATATACGAAGATAAAGAAATGGTGGAAATGAAGATGGTGAAGAAAATAAAAAACAAATGAAAGTGAATATGAAGAATATGGAAGTGAAAATGAAGAAAACATAAAAAATATATAGAAAATTATAGTTTATCATTTGTTAACTATTTTATGTTTGTTTGTTGTGATAAATTTTATAATTTTATTTTTATATCAATAAAGACATCATTGTTAAAAAAAATTTTATAACAAATTTGTAATGATGTTCTTATATTTTTTACAAAATTAATTACTTTTGATATTTGTGAATGAGAATAGATTTTGAGGACTCGAGAGGGCTTGAAGGAGGAGTGGGATTCTCACTCCTCGTCCGTGATTCCAACGAATTCACACTTGAAGGAGTAGAAGGAGGGTTTGTTGATTTGTTTTGTTTAAGAAATGAAAGTTTTTGGCGGTGGGAGATATGTTGAAAATTTTGATTTTATTTTTTGATAAAGTGGTGCTATTTTTAATATTTTTATATTTTATAGATAAGGTTATTAACAAAAAGTCTCCATTGTTCAAGGGTAGTCAAGTGGTTTTATGTTTGAAGAAAAACATTTCAAGTCAGAGATTGCGGGTTCAAATCCATTTGAAGTTGTTATTTTTTTTATTATTGATAGATTTATGACATATTTCTGTCATAATCAAAATGACATCATTTTATTTATGACATAAATATGTCAGTAATAAATATGTCATAAGTTTTATGATAAATTTATATCATAAGATAAACCGACGTCGTTTTAATTTATGATAGTTTTCTGTCATATTATTTTACAATAAATTATTAAAAAAATATAAAACATGACATATATTTGTCATATGTTTATGACATATATGTTTATGATACAAGTCGTTTTATGACAGAAAACTATCATAGATTTATGACATATTTCGTGACACTTTTTTTATGATAAAAAAAGTTTCATAAATTCGCGTTTTTGTAGTAGTGAAAGTATTTACTTTTAGTGTCGAAAATGATTTTCGACGCTAAAGATAAATACTTTTAGCGATAAAGTATTTCGTCGTTCAAGACATATTTTTAGCGTTGAAATCGATTTTTGATGCTAAATATCTTCATCGACTAAGCTTTCGCGTCAAAATTTTACTTTGACGTAGAACACCTTTAGCGATAAAATGTTGACTTTTAGCGATGAAATTTTTTGACGCTAAAAGTCGACAATGTTGTAATGATCGTTAAAACTATCTTGAAATTAACAATTAATTTATATTTATGTGAATTTTTTAATTTTATATTTCCTGTTTCGTTGCCCTTAAGGTAGGAAAGAAACAAAGAGTTGGGTGTTAGTGAGTTTAAAAAATTACTATAACCTTAATCTCATGATTTGGTTGGTTTTGGAGAAAAATCTTATTGTTAGGAGACAAGTGATTAGGGATGGCAAAATACCATGCGGGGATGGGGTCTGCGGTGGCTCGATATCTTAGGCGAGGGTAAGGAGATAATTTTTTATATTCGTTGGTTGGATGGGTTGGAGGAAATTTTGATTTTGGTTTTGATGTTTGTGAATGAGAATTGATTTTGAGGACTCGAGAGGGCTTGAATGAGGAGTGGGATTCTTACTCCTGGTCTGTAATTTTCTGTCATGTTATTTTACAATAAATTATTAGAAAAATAAAAATATAAAACATGACATATATCTATCTTATGTTTATGACAAATATGTTTATGATACAAGTCGTTTTTATGACAGAAAACTATCATAGATTTATGACATATTTTTGTCATAAAAAAGTCTCATAAATTCTCGTTTTTGTGGTAGTGGAAGTATTTACTTTTAGCATAAAAAATGATCTTCAACGCTAAAGATAAGTACTTTTACCGATAAAACATTTCATTGCTAAAGATATATTTTTAGCGTCGAAATCGATTTTTGACGCTAAATATCTTTTTCGACCAAGCTTTCGCGTCAAAATTTTACTTCGACACAGAATACCATTAGCGATAAAATGTTGATTTTTAGCAATGAAAATTTTTGACGCTAAGAGTCAATAATGTTGTAGTGATCATTAAGACTAGCTCGAAATTAACAGTTAGTTTATATTTATGTGATTTTTTTATTTTATATTTCATGTTTCGTTGCCCTTGAGGTAGGAGAGAAACAAATAGTTGGGTGTTAGTGAGTTTAAAAAATTACTATAACCTTAATCTCATGATTTGGTTGGTTTTGGAGCAAAATCTTATTGTTAGGAGACATGTGACTATGGATGGCAAAACTCCATGCGGGGATGGGACCTGCGGGAGCTCGATACCTTAGGCGAGGGTAAGGGGATAATTTTGTATACTCGTTTGTTAGATGGGTTGGGTACGAATATTAGCATCCCTTTTAAAAAAGAGGTAAAATCCCCTTATGAACGGGGGCCACGGGACTCGATACGCTATGTACGGGTAAGAGACAATTTTTTGTACTCATTTATTGAACGAGAAAGATATGGATATTGAAATCTCAATATCATAGCCGACTTGTTGTCATCCCTAAATGTGACTTAGAATTAGGTGATATAAACTAATCGAATGAATTGAAATAAAATAAGCTGCTTAGATTTATATTTTTTTTAGATTTATATATTTTTTTTCTTAGAGATTGTGTCCAACTAATAAGATATTATTGTTTTTGTCGACTCAAATTTGACATAGCAACCGGCACCTTGGCACCTCAAGGTTTTATTTTTAACATGCCTAACTTCGTAACTCACCAAAAACACATCTTAATAGATAAAGGTAGAGTGTAGGGATGATAATCGGGATGTCTCGTTCTGTCTAAAATCCCAAACTAAATCTAGGACGTTTTAGGCTAAAATTCGAGATTCATGATAACTTTTGATCGCGAATCCCGACCTAATTTTTTATTTTAGATGAAAATCATCTAGAATCCTAATCGCAATATTTATTCGAGATGATTTTGAACGATACGTGATTCCGAATTCCGATCAAAATTTGACATTTTCTGCCAACTATAACAAACACTCCTCATAAGAATATTACCAAAATGGTCGTGATATGAGTGCCTCATTCACTTTTTTATTTTTTATTAATTTTTTTTTTTTTGGGTTCTATTGGCATAATTAATGCAAATAATTCTCCATCTTTATTGTAGTTGCTTCCACTTATGTACTTGTATTATATCAATGCCTCCTTATCATGAAAAATTTCAACCTACAACATTTGTCCTTTTAGAAGATGGAGTTATCACTATGCGATCAAATCTCAATAATTTTACCATTATTGGTCATTTTTACATGCTCATGTTTTGCATTTCTTTGGTTCATATTTGGGAAAAAAGTGCTTACAGTGATTGCAACTTGTCCTAATTAATCATTTTATTGTAAAGTATAATTTTTATAACCAATAATTAATTTAAATGGCTTCTGTTTTCACGTTAAACTGTGTGTGAATGTGGAGGAATAACTTCTAAGTAAATCAATTATCTTCTCACAACTTCTAAACTTAAGTAGTTGATAATATTTGAAGATATCTAGATCAATTTATGTCTATTTTAATCGTTATACGATGAAATGGTGCTTTAATTATAAAACTTACTAAACACTTGTTCTATTTTTGAAACTCACGGCATTCTCAACAATATAATTTATTAAATACGACTTGTTGGTGGTTTTTTAAAATTATTACCCCAAATCAAGTATTTAACCTTAAAAAACTGTAAATGCCCTAGTAATGGCGAAATAGTAAATCTTTGCAGAGTATAAGCATGACCTCAAACACAACCCAACCTATCCATATGAATCCAAGCACCATACCACATAGGAACAACGTGCTTGGTTAAATTCAAATTAAGGGCTTAGATAGGAACTACGTGCTTGGTTAATCTCAGTCGTCCAAGTTTTGGATGGCAAGTCGTAGATGGATGACATCTGGCACATCAGGGAGACGAGACGAAATGGGATTTGATGGATGTGATGGTCATTTATTCAATACCATGTAACCGCCTTTTTAGAAACCGAGGAAGGGAGGACGACTGACAGGAAAATGCATTGTTTGAAAGCGTGCAAGCAGTCTGTCCCGAGGTAGTTGGATCTGGGAGAGTTTTGGTACTATGGAGTACTCATGAGGGGTTTCAACCCGATGATATCTGATAAGTCTTTATCTGCATGCACCATCATATTTTATAAAATTCCCGGCATCAACTCACAAACTCATTGATATCGAGAATTAGGGCACAAATGTTGGTGGTTTTTTAAAACTATTATCCCAAGGAAGGTCTAGATATCTAGGAAGGGTAGAAGAGAAATAATACTTAGCCAAAAGTAAGTGGTAAAGGCCCAATGGCCCAGAAGTGAGGAATGAAACGAAGAGTGACTCGACCACATCATGAGCTGGGGTTTTCTCCCACAAGAGATAGCGAGTAAAGGCCCAAGGGCCCAGAAAGAGATGTGATTTAGCAGGAAAACCCGACCACATGGTATATAGAAGTTCTCCCAAGGGCATAACATGTTGAAGATGAAGCAAGTAGTGATATCGACCCGACCACATGAAAATAGGGATTTGGGGTTGTCTGAGAGTTTGTAGGACCTGGTCCGATGAAGCCTCTACGTATGAACCTTACCTAGGTGAAGAGTTAAAAGACATGGTTTTGATAAGTATCATCTCTCTCGTATCTCGACTTGAGGAACGAAAATGGGATCAATGACCAGTGTTGGAGATTATATATGCCCTACATGGGAAGATGTGCTTCCAGAAGGCTAATGATGATGGAGGGAAAGTAACGGTTCTCATTAAAAGTAGCCACTGCTAGCTATTCATAGGCCGGTACAGTGGCAGGGAAGTGGCAGAGCAAAGCCGTCGTAGGCTTTCAGAGGCCGCCATAGACCAGTGCAGTAGCAGAGGAATGAACTAATCTGATTTTTGGATTGAGGGTGATTGAGGAATGCAGCGTTTGTAATGATGACCTAGTGATGTTAGCTGACATCAGAGTCGTTAGAATAATATTTTTTCGAGCCTATATAAAGGAGTTCAAGTCACTATTTCAGGGGTTAGCAAATTTCATATTTCACAATTTGTAAATTGAGAGTTTAAGAGTTAATGATAAAGAGAGAAATCTGGTCATTCACCCAACTTCTTGAGAGAGTTGTACCAGACTTGTTAAGACTCGAGGTATTTTATCACTGTATTTATGCTCCCCTCATTTGTAGTTTGGGTCGGTCTTGACCCCAAGACATAATAAAATATTCTCATTTATCTCATGGACATAAAATATTTGTGTTTGTTTGTGTATAAGCCCTAGCGGGAGCCCACCTAGATGGTTGAGTAAAAACTAGGGTGGGCCCTAATAAAGATAGACTATGAACTAAAAAAATAATCGTAAGGCACGCCAATAGACTTGACATTGATTATTAGACTGCTCAAATGTTGAGTCACATTATAGGAGCGAAGCAGGATTTACCGCTATGCCTATGACGTCGATGACCACTACATTGTTGGGCTTGCAGCCCGTAGAGAGTACGGATAATCCCAAAAGGGGACTAACCGAAAAATATGGGAGTCGCCATCCGGTATGAGACACTTGTAATGATTTAAGGTCGCACTATACCCCTCACAAGGTCCGATCTTAAACTCTTTATGATTCAGAATGGTCCCTTACTGATGACAATATAATATTTACGTTCAAATGAGGTACCCCCACATCTTGCAATATCACACACAAAAGCAATTTAAAGGCATACAAGTGCACAATCATGAATAATGGATTAACAATAAATAGAACAGATAAATATTCATAGAATATTATAGTAATGACAATACATGAATAAAAAAACCAGAATATATATCTTTCCACCTAGCTTCGAAGTTTTTTTGGGGGTACTCTAGGTCCGAATATTTTTATCAATGTAAGTTACTGCGTGAAACCAGAATCATGAAACCATGCGAATAACATATATAATAACAACAAATCATATCATTCTTAAGTCATAACATAATTATGCATACTAACTACTACGATAACAACAATAATGGTGAAACAATGATAATAATAGTAGCCATGCAGCACTAGGAACATGGTAGTAAAGAAAATAAGATGGCAATAATAAAAGCAGGATAATAAATATATTGAGAGTAAACAACTAAACAGTAAAGAAATATGCGTAAAATCATGAAAATAGGTGTAAAACGGAAGAAGAACAATAAAACAAATAGTGCTGGCTATTGTTATATGCGGCCGGATGTGTGTGCATATCCGACTGGACTTGATGTAAGTTCGTCCGGAGATTCTGTGTTAATATAGAAACTCCAAAATGTTAAAGTGAAATAGGGTGCCATCGGGTCTTACCTCTAGATGACGGGAGCTCAAGAACATTTCTGAAAGTCGGGTTTCTACTTGGATGCTTGCTGGAAAGGAATAAACTCCAAAGATCAGAGGGTATTTTCTATCTTATCATATTTTTGGTAGAGCTTTCTTAGGTGGATCAGAATTTTGTAGGGTTTTCTTTCAGGTGAATTCTCCAAAAACTAGCATTCAAATACTCATTTTTGTGAAGAGGAACCCCTCTTTTTATAGCTAAAGAAGGGGATTGAGAGTGGAAGGAGTGGACAGAATCCCCTCCCATTCTCCAGTGATTTCTAATTTGCTGGGTCAGTTACAACCCGAGACATGTCCGACCGGATATACATTGATGAATACTAAAAATTGCACATTTATTAAAAAAAAATTAATCATTTTACACTTATAGTTTCATTATTCCCCTTAATTTAGCACATTTGTGAAATAATAATTAAATTTATGTTTTATATATTTTTATTGTGATTTTTATTCCTTATATAGGTGAAATAATACTTTGGATGCATAACTAGAAAAATAGATGTGATAATTAGATTTAGGAGGTCATAAACTTAAAAGGCCGCTCTAACAGTGTACAATTCAGGAAATTCCAACTGTACGCAATTTTCGTAATTTGGCCATAACATTTTACTCCGAAATCAGATTGAGGCGATTCTAGTTCTAGATGAAATAAGACTCAAATATATACAATTTTGCTCTTACAAGATGTTCTCGTTCTGAGGTTTTCAAGGTCGAAATTGGTGAAGAAGTCAAAGTCTATTGAATGTAATTTTAATTATTAAGTAAAAAAAAAAGTAAAAAAAAAAAAAAAGTTGAAATGTCATAATCCATTATATGTGGATTGTGACAAATGTTTGCAAAATGATCAATAAAAATTAAAAAAAAAACAAAAAAAGGAAAAAGAAAAAATAAATTAGTAAAAGTTTATTGTTTGTATTTGATTTGGAAAGTTGTAATTAATAATTGAGAGATGTACACTTCTACTATAAATAGAGATACTCGCCTCTCATTTTCTTCATGCTTCTTTCATTTTCTCTCTTGAAGAATTTAGAAGAAGCGTCTTGTGTGTTTTATTTTCTTGTAATTTTTTTTATTTAGTAATAAAATTATGTGTGTTTTTATTCAAAGCATGAATAGTTAATTACATTCTGCTAGGGTAAAGGGGGAAACTCTAAATATGAAAAATATAAATTAATCTTATATTATAATATATGAATTGTACTCTAAAAACTAATATTTAATCTTCTCTAATATTTGAGGGTGTCTTGATTCGTTATAGACAATCAAATTTTGGTTGTCAAAGTTTATACTTTACCCCATATTATATGAGAGAGTAATTTAAATCTAAATTAATTATTGACAAACTTTGTTACCGTCTTTTTGGCTGGTTTTATTTATTTGACATAATTGAGTACCTAACTAGACTTGTTATAGACAGATATTATCACCGCATTTATGGCTAGTTTTATATATTTTGACATAATTAATTCCTGAATTAGATTAACTGAGTAATAATGATAATTTATATATATATATATTATAAATAGTAAGATTTCTCTATATTTGAAATATTAAGAGTGGATCCCTTAGCCCCATCATTCTAATTTATTATTATAGTTCAATTTAAAATTACCAATCACTTCAAACAATTCAACTTTTTCTTTTCACTCAAATTACTATTTTTTTACTAAATCTATTCCTTGTGGATCAACCCTGAACTTACCAGGTTATTTTATTACTTCGACACTTTTATACTTGGGAGTAAATAACCACTTTGTGAGTGTGTCAAGTTTTTGGCGCCGTTGCCAGGGAATATACTTTAATAGATAAAATAATAATTTAACATCCTTGTATTTTTTTTTATTTCTTTTGTTTGTATTTTTGTATTTCATTTTTTTATCACTACATTTGTATTTTTTTCTTTTGTCATTTATTTTAACTTTTTTTTTCTTTCTTTCACTTGTTTATTTTTTATTTTTCCTTTTTGTAAGTATTACATTTGCATATTTAAATTTTAGCAAATAATATGCATTTAGGTTGTATGAGACATTGGTCTTGATAATCTATTGGTAGATTAAATAAAGAGTCACCATCACCTTCACCGTCAATTAAAATGGTCGATAACCAAAATGAATACCCACCTAACCGAGATGAAAATCCAGTTGATCAGGTTGAACATGAGTCTCAGCATGACGATCTTAATCATATTAGGACACGCAGAGAATTCATGAATACAACTAGGACAAGATCATCATCTTGTATTGCTTTCCCCCAATATGCATCATGTTTCAATTTTAAACCAGGTGTCATCCAACTTTTACCCACATTCCACGGTCTACAATCACAAAATCCTTATCAGCACTTAAAGGAATTTGAAGAGGTATGTGATTCTTACACATATCAAAATTACTACAAGAATATAATTCGACTCAAGTTTTTTCCCTTTTCTTTAAAAGATAAAGCTAAAATATGGCTGTAGAACCTTAGGTTAGTATCCATAAGAACATGGGATGATTTGCAAGAGTAATTTCTGAAAAAAATTCCTTCCCCCTCACAGGACAAACTCCTTTAAGAGGAGAATCACAACTTTCACACAAGAGTCGGGAGAAACACTTTACCAATATGGGGAGAGATTTAAAGAGATGTTGAATGTTTGTCCACATCACAAGTTTAAAACATGGAGCCTGGTTTCCTACTTCTATGAGGGTTTAACACCCCAAAGTAGACAGTTAGTGGAAATGATATGTAATGGTGAGTTTATGGACAAAAGTCCCGAAGATGCACTAGATTACCTAGAAACGCATAACAGAGAATGCACAACACTGTGACACATTTGGCATTTATGAGTCGTCTGTAAACCACAGGCATCTGGTAGAGGCATGTTTAACCTTAGGGAAGACCAAGACCTTTCTCCTAAATATGCATCTCTAGCTAAAAAAGTTGAGGCGTTAGAAATGAGGAAAAATGATAATGTCAAGTCAATTCAAGAAGTCACATGTCATATTTGTAATTCAAATGAACATGTCACACAAGTTGGCCCAACCTTGCCAGCCCTGCAAGAATGTCTCCATGACCAAATAAATTCATAAACATCTTCAAGAGACCAAAACCAAACCCATACTCACAATCTGGTTGGAGAAACCATCCAACTTCAATTGGAGGAATGATAACCAATCACAACCATCGTAAAAACCTCCACAAGTACACACGAATTTCCAAAATTCTCAACTATGCACCATATATCCCACCACCTACGAAAACCCTTGAGGATACTTTGCATGCATTCATTGAGAAATAAGAAGCCATCAATAACCAAAATATGTAAACATAGTTTCATGAGAAATGAAAGTTTCATGCACAACCACAGTCGAACCCTAAGAGTCATCAAAACCCTAATGAGGGTAGTTCTGGTAATTAAACATAGACCAATTCAAATATGTTATTACGCTTCGCAGTGGTTAGGTTATCCAAAAAATATTCTTGAACCTCGTGAAGATTCAGTTTCCGAGGTAAGGAAGTGGTTGATGAACCATTATATATCGTTGATGATAATGATTTGTCACATGCACCTTCATTTACTCAAACATTAAAAATAAAGAAATTGAACCATTCTCTAAAGATATATGTAATATTCAAACATGTGAAGGTCAATATTCATTTGTTAGATGCCATCAAACAGATACTATCTTATGCCAAATTTCTAAATGGCTTTTGCACTATTAAAATAAACATCAGGTAAGAAAGAAAGCTTTTTTAGCTGAATAGGTAAGTTCCATTCTCTCAACTGATAATGCATTGAAATAAAAAGACCATGGTTGTCCAACTATTTCATATTATTAGAAAACACAAAATGAACATGCATTGCTTGATCTTAAAGCTAGTGTTAATTTGCTTCTATTTTTGGTTTACCAACAACTTAATATTTGCGAGTTAAAACTAAGTTCAACTACTCTTATACTTGCTGATAGATCAGTTAAAGTACCGAAAGGAATTATGGAGGATGTGTTATTACAAGTCGATTAATTCATATATCCTGTGTATTTTATTGTCTTGGAAACACTACCTGTAGCAGCAGTTATAGCCATTCTTGTAATACTTAGTCATCTATTTTTAGGCAAAAGCTAATGCTTTAATTAATTACAGGAATTGAATCATGAATTTATCATTTGGCAATATGACGTTGGAGCTTAATGTTTTTAACATGTGCAAGCAACCATACGATGATGACAGTGAAAAAGAGAGCATGGAACTAATTAATCCAATTTTAGAGGAATATTTTTAGGGGAGTCTATCTGACCCTATGGAAATTTGTACAATTAATTTTCATGAATCAAATAAATAATTAGATTAATATATTTCTAATGATTTTCTTTACTTGATACTACACAGGTACTGGAAGACGATGGAGAGAAATAAAATTTTGAGCAACTATGAACATTGGAAGAAGAAAAACTTGAGGAAGCACCCAAATTGGAATTAAATCTTTGCCAGAAGGATTAAAGTTTGCATTTCTTGGAGATGAACAAACTTACTATGTGGTAATTTCTTCATCTCTCACAAGCGATCAAGAAGGTAAGTTATTAAATGTTGAAAGTGTTAGACATTATGTCCCATAGCGTCACTGTTTGTAAATGATATTGTATTATTGTACAAAATTAACTATGTGATAATGAAATTGCCTTTTGCCGTTTTGTAATATTATTTCTTTGATATATAAATGGCGAAAGTCCATATGATTAATACCAGATTGAGATGATATGAGACCAGTATCAATCCATAAAGGTTTAATCATTAAATATCCCTAGTCGGAGTATTATCGAGATCGGACATCGATAATGCGGAATAGACTAGTATTGCGCTTGTGTACGTTGAGAGGGCACAACGTCATAGTTCTCATATATTTAAGTATTGGATACTTATGCAAGTGGCGATAGGAGGTTGTGTTTTACCGATGGTACGGAAAACAGCTTCGCTCTGGATAGACCCCGCGGAATCCCATTGGTAGTATGTCTGCGTGTCTATGGGAGGCCGCATCAGGGTAGGTGTATATGGTCTTAACCTGAGACTTACATCGCTAGTACTTGCGACAATCGGTAAACTTTGGCTTTGGTGGTTGGGGACCTTAACCGGTTCTGTGTACACCTCTTCTGGGTTTATCGAGAATTGTAGTGTACTGGATGTGATGTCGAGATGGAAGTATCACTTCAGACATATGGAGGTGATGATCACGCAGGACACAGAACTAATACTCTATAAAAGGTTGCAACCGTCGGGACAATATGACCAGGTCAGGATTGTCCGATTTTAAGAGACTAGTTGCTTGATGTCCGATATATGTTTCGTACGGGCAGACACATTTCCAGCCCCAGGCCTAACATGTGATCGTCCGATACTGGATCGATGTACGCATACTACGGTATACTACGCTTGATATAGATCTAATATTCCAGTAAAATATTTCTGGAGAATTGGGTAGGCATGGCGCTTTGCTAGAAGCCAACCTTGTCTTGTGAATCGGTAAGAACGTAGTACAGGTACGTACGTGTTCGGATTATCCGACGACCGTATTTACTGCCAACATATCCGGAGATCTCTTGGGTCGCTTCCTGAAGATTCACCTATGATATTTGATTCGGACTTAATTAATCTTGGATGAATTGCGGAGAAACTTTATCTTGGATAAAGTGCCTTATTTAGAGAGAGAACGATTAATTTAGAATTAATCGATAAAATTATATATATTCGATATAATAATCGAAATTCGATTTCGACGCGAAATTAAAATTAGATTTTAATTCGGGCAAACGAGTTAATTTAGAATTATTCGTTAGCGACGTAAATAATAATTTCGCTAGGCGCAATTATTATTTAAATTCGATTTAATTAACGTCGCGACGTAAGTTCGGTATTTCGGAAATATCGAACCCGAACGCGTGAGTGCAACGTGGGCCCACTTTCATTTGGAAACGTGTGGGGCCACATGACACATGTCATTATATGCATTATTTAATTGTTTATACATTGCATGGTGATAGTGTACAATACACTCAATGGTTTTGCATGGAGTTTGAGTGTTTGACACTCTAAGCCATTGCATGATTTGTGTCATAAGTTTATTATTAATTTAATAAATATTATGGCATAATATAAATTGATTTTTGTAACAAAGATCAATACAACTCTCCTCTCTCTCTCACATGCCGTGACTTCCATTAGGGCAAAGAAGATTTGATTTTCTTTTCTCCATTTGCTAGCACATTGAAGGATCAAAGGAGGTGATAGGGAAAACCATCAAAGAGCTTGGAATACACAAAGCTTGGAGCTTCAACTCTTCTTCCTCCCTTGGCCGAAACTTGAAGCTTGGAGATTCAAAAATTTTCTTCATCACTTCTCATCACAAAAGCTTTGTAAGTATGATTCCGCCATACTTCATCGTTTAATATATTTCATTGTTGTATTTCATATGCTTAATCTTTCCTTGGGACATATAATAGAAACCAAACAATGGTATCATGGAGCCATGGTTAAGCATGAAATACTTTAGGTTAAAATTTGGGTAAAATTGATTGAAGCATGTTCTTGTGAAATTTGATTAATGAGTATGCTTACATGTATATAGAATGATGTTATATGGAATCAATTTTGAGAAAAATGCATTGGATGATTTTTCCCCAAAAATGTAACCTTGGCCGAATGGGTATGAACATTGGATGTATTGGAATTTTTGTGTACAAGATCATTGGATGACTTAAAACGTATACGGGACGTAGATTAGTAATTCAATCGGATTGAAAAACAAATCGACACAAAAATTCTCACTTGGCCGAATGATAATGGACATGAAAATGGACTTGATTTTTGTTCAAATTAATGTTGGACATATGTTTTGAACAATAGATGATTAATAAATTAAATGGGTATTTTTGAAATATTTGGTTTAATATATTAATCTTGGTTTTACACTTTAATTAATTGGACTTTAATGTTTGGAATATTAAAATTTAATTAATGGGCTTAATTGGTGAATTGGGCTTTTAATATTGTATTTGGGCATAATGGGCTTGGGTGGACCAAGTAGATTTGGGCCAAAAGGATTGGATCCAATTTGGGCCTAAATCACTCCATTAAGTCCAAATATAATATAATGGGCTTTAAAAATTTAATTGGGCCTTATGAGCTTAAAATTGGTTTTATGGCATTTAAAGGTGATTCCTTATTTGGGCTTGGTAATTGGGTTTGACCCACATTGACCAAAGCCCAAGCCTTAATAAATCAATTGAAAGCCCATTTGACTTGAATTAAATTTAACATTGGATGTTAGTTGGGCTTTGAGACCCAATAGGATTAGATTTAGAATCTAAGTCTTTAAAGCACATTAAAAGTGTAAACATTTAATTTGGAATTAAATAATTGAATTAGTATTGAATACGAATTAAATTAGATTTAATAAGTAGTTCGATATAATTCGCGAATTCATACCTTATGTACTTATTCTCAATCGAGTTGGACTCGCGCAAAATCAAACCGTTGTTTGAACATTGGATGATCACTTAAACATAGACTAATTAATTGGATTAGATTGGTTGTAAAAAGCATGTCTTGTTTGAAAATATATGTATGTGATGAATGAATAGTGTATATCGGATGGATATTAGAAGGGAAATGGTAATTTTAGAAATTATTGTAAATTTGAATTAATAAATTGGACCTGCGTGTCCAGCCTTATCTCTTTATCTCTTTGTATTCTCTTCTCGCCTAATTCCCCTCAATGTAAATGAGGTTTCTCTTATTGTATTATGTAATTGGGTAAGAGTAGAATAGTGCTAGCGGGGAGAGGAAAGGGAGTGATTGTTCTAGGAACAAGTTGTTTATATATCCATCCGCATATCACTATTAATTTACTTTACGCGCTTTATGATGTTTTAGAAGCATGCTTAAGGGTGTATGATGATGAGACCTAACAAAGATAAATAAATTGGTTGCCAATTACGCGAAAAATCCCTCAATTTATATTAAGCAAATATCCTTCCATTGAATGATTCTTGTTCAAGATCCGAAGTTGGCATTGGTTTGTTTTTGACCAAAGTCAAGACCTTTGTCAATCAAGGATGTACTTGAATCATGAGAGTTTTGTTGCATATCGGTGTCTTGTCCAAATCGTGATTTTTATTGGCCAAAGTCAAGATCACTTTTTGTCCAATGACATTGATTACGAAACTTTCCTCGTCAATGGGTCCCGCTTAACTGGAATCATTAGGTTTGTTTTTGGCCAAAGCCAAGGCCTAGATGATTCGGAGGATAGGGTTAGGAAAATGTAATGGATACATTGACATTATACATATGTTTCGGACTTGGATGTCCACCTAACCGGATCTAGGAATTGGATGAGATCCAATTGACCATAGAGATCTACCTAAGTTAAATAGCATACAGCTTTTATTGGCCAAAGTCAAGGTTGTGTGTTATTTAACGGGATCCTAGCCCACTAGGAAATTCGATTTCCCGAGTTCTCTACAGAGGGTTAGAGACTTGAAGAAAATAGTGGGAGGCTATTATTGAATTTGCTATTTCGTTCAGATACTTAGCCTTACGCGTCTTTCAAAATTATTTCGTCAATATTTTAATAATTAGTTGGACTAATATATTGTTATTTTGCTTGTAACAGTTTGACTGTACCCATTACATCGTTGACTTTATAGTTGGACTATAGTTGTCAAGATGACTGGCAAGGGTAATGTCCGCGACATAATCATGGGCGATAATGTCTTCAAAGGGACAAACTTTGCCGACTGGGAAATGAACCTCAAGATAGTGCTTGGGGCTGAGAGGGTACTGTATACTATTCAGAGACCCTCCCCGCCTAAACCCACTGAGCCACTGGAGCTAGAGTTATGGAAGACTCATAGTGACGATTGTGACCAAGCTCAGTCAGTTATGCTAGCTGCAATGACCCAGCATTTCAGACGCCAGAACAGGGACTTGGATCCCTATAACATGATGGCAAGATTGTGTGATCTCCACCGCACCAACAAGCGGATGGAGAGGTACGAGCTAGTAAGGAAACTCTTCCGCTCCCGGATGACAGACGGCGCATCAGTTGAGGCCCACGGGACTCAAATGATCGCTGACATAGATGAGTTAGCCAAGATGGGCATTGTCTTGGAGGCAGAGATGACGATTGATATGCTATTACAATCGCTACCCGATACTTGGAAACAAATCATCATCAACTATAAGTTGATGGACACTGACGATTTCCAATAACTTTTTACTCCGATATCGGATTGAGGTGATTCAAGTTTCAGATTGAAGAAGACTCAAAGATCTACAACTTTTAAGTTCATAATAATTTCGAATTCTGAAGTGTCCATGACCGAAATTGATAAAATATTCGGAAGTATGTTATGTGTAATTATTTAAGTCATTTTCAAAATAAAAAAAAAAAAAAAAATTGTCAAACTTCCACCAAACATGCTTGCATATTTGGTGGAGGATTTGGTGCCATGTTTGATGCCATGTTTGGTGCATTGTTTGGTGGAGCAATTGGTGGAGAAATTGGTGGAAGCCTTTAGATTTGCCTATAAATACCAAGCTAAACTTTGTAAATTTTTCATGCTTTCTTTGGAAAAATTTCTCCATGAAAACCTAAAGGAAAGTGTCTTGTGTATTTATTTAAGTTTTCTTATATTTTCTTTTTATTTAATTAATAAAATTGTATGTGTTTTCATTTACAGCATGAGCAGGTAATCTCATTCTGCTGCGGTGAAAATGTGATTCTTTTAATATAATAAATTAGATTAATCTCCCTTATTTTAATTAAAATTTGGATTAATTAGTTATCGCATATATGGTCGGTTTAAGTGACAACCTTATTTACCGCCTATATGGTTGGCTTTACATTTAAGACTTAGTTTCCACCTATATGGTCGGTTTAGGTAATAACCTTGTTACCGCCTATATGGTCGGTTGGATTTAATTGAGACAATGCAATTACCGCCCTTATGGTTGGTTAAATATAATTAATTAATCGGTAAACATTGACAATAAGGGAGATTTCTAATTTTGAAATATTAAAAGTGGATCCTCTAACCCCCAGCATTTTCTTTATTGTTTTATTTACGTTTTTAATTTCCCGCTTTTACTTTATATCTTTTATTTTATTTAAGCTTTTACTAGCCTTAGATATGTATTGTAACTAAGCCCGTTATATGGGGTTGTGATGATTTCCAATATCACTGGTTTATAAGGGGTTATTTTACGGTTAGGGTAATACAAAGGTTTATTTATCGAGTCATAGTCTTAATGCTTTTGTTAACTGGCCATTAATAAGATTGATCTGGTAAACTTAAAATAAACTTGGAAAGAAATTTTAGGTTTAAACCTTAGACTCAATAACTCACGATCTTCCTTGAGGATAGATAACCCTTTAATAGATTTCCTTACATGATAGGAATATACATGTCAGGCAGGGGTAGCCATAATTGGAACTTAATCTTAATGAATTCAGGTAACTTGGTTGACATAGGAATATGATTAATTGGGTTATAATGGATATTTGTATCTGACCATCGAAAGAGGCTTTTACATATTTTCGTGTTCCAGGTTAATAAACCAATATATCGCACAAACGTAAGATAACCACTTCATCTTTTAAAGATATTAGAAGGATTCACAACCCTGGATGGTTTCATAGTATTGAATTTTCATCAATTTACTTTCATGTAATTTTATCTACTTGTTTTAAGTTTAAAGTCACCATCCAATCAAACTACCAATCCATTAGATACTTGTAATAATTTGGCTTCATAAATTAATAGCTTAGGTATTAAGTCCTCGTGGGATCGATACTTTTTATACTACTTGAACGATACATGCGCTTACATTATACACGTGTGATTACGCCAATCAGTGTCCTAAAACAAATCATGAATTAGTCATGAAATGCCATTTTTCCCAATTTAACACAAGTCATTTTTCTTCACCTCTTTTCAAAACATTTTCCAGATTATTCAAGAAATTATCAAATGAATTTCCAAAAACAGTTATATCATCCATAAAGACCTCTAAATAGTGTTCAACCATGTCACTAAATATGCTTAACATGCATCGTTGGAATGTTGCAGGTGTATTACAAAGTCCAAAAGGTATTTTCCTAAATGCAAATGTTCCAAAAGGACAAGTGAATGTGGTCTTTTCCTGGTATTCTAAAGCAATGAGAATCTGATAATAACCCGAGTAACTATCAAGAAAACAATAATATGGATGTCCAACTACTCTTTCTAAAATTTGGTCAAGAAATGGTAAAGGAAAATGAGTTTTTCTAGTTGCATCATTTTTTCTATAATCAATGCACATACGCCAACTAGATGAAATGCGAGTTGGGATTAATTCTCTTTATCATTTTTTA
The DNA here is from genome assembly GCA_019454045.1 of Zanthoxylum bungeanum. NCBI lineage: Eukaryota > Viridiplantae > Streptophyta > Magnoliopsida > Sapindales > Rutaceae > Zanthoxylum > Zanthoxylum bungeanum. The sequence goes on along the minus strand of SKCR01046904.1, from coordinate 109,741 downwards.
CAACAGTAATTCCAGATTTTTGGTACAACCTGTGTAGGACTTACCCATTTACTATCAGAAATATGATAGATAATGTCTGCATCAAGAAGTTTAAGGACCTCTGTTTTTACTACTTCTTTAATGTGAGGGTTTAATCCTCTTTAGGGTTGACGATATGTCCTAGAATTATCTTCTAAATGTATTCGGTGTGTGCAAATTAATAGATTAATACCTTTTATGTCTTTTAAAGTCCATCCAATTACCAGTTTATGTTCTTTCAACACATTTAAAAGTTTACTTTCTTGATCGCTTGTGAGAGAAGAAGAAATTACCACATGGTAAGTTTGATTATCTTCTAGAAATGCATATTTCAGTCATTCTGGCAAAGCTTTTAACTCCAAATTGGGTGTTTCTTCGTGTTTTCCTTCTTCTAGTGTTCCCAGTTCTTCCAAATTTTTAATCTTTCCATCGTCTTCCAATACCTGTGTAGAGTCAAGTAGAAAATCATTAGTAATATCTAAATCTATTTGCGCATTTGACTCAACAAAATTAGTAGTATAAAATTCCATGGGGTCAGATAAACGCCCCTGAATATGCTCATCTACAATAGGTTCAATTGATTCTACGCTTTCGTTTTCATTATCCTCATCATATGGCTGTTTGCACATGTTAAAAATATTTAGCTCTAATGTCATGTTTCCAAAAGAAAGATTCATGATTCCATTCCTGCAATTAATTAAAGCATTAGCTGTTGCTAAAAATGGGCGACCAAGTATTACAGGGATTGGCTTATAACTGTCTGCCACAGATTGTGTTTCTAAAACAATAAAATCCACAAGATATATGAATTTATCGATTTGCAATAACACATCTTCCATAATTACTTTTGGTACCTTAACTGATCTATCAACAAGTAAAAGAGTAGTTGAGATTGGTTTCATCTCACCGATATTAAGTTGTTGGTAAATCGAAAATGGAAGTAAATTTACACTAGCTCCAAGATCAAGCAAAGCATGTTCAATATTTTGATTTCCAATAATGCAAGAAATAGTTGGAAACCAGGGTCTTAGTATTTTAATGCATTATTGGTTGAAAGAATGGAACTTATCTGTTCAGTTAGAAAAGCTTTCTTTCTTACCTGATGTTTTCTATTAATGGTGCACAGATCTTTTAGAAATTTGGCATAATATGGTATTTGTTGGTTGACATCTAACAAAAGAATATTGACCTTTACCTGTCTGAATATATCATAAATTTCTGGGGAATGGTTCAATTTCTTTATTTTTAATGCTTGAGGGAATGGAGGTGTATGTGGAAAATTATTATCAACAATGGGTAATGGTTCATCAACCCATTCCTTACCATATGAATCTGTTTTATTCTCAATTTTGTGAGGTTCAAGAATAGGTATATGGATGTCCTTACCACTATGAAGAGTAATAACAAACTTGACTTGGTCTAAATGTTGATTTCCAGAACTACCCTTGTGGGAATTTAAAAGACTCTTGGGATTTGAGTGTGGTTGTGCAGGAAACTTTCCTTTCTCATTAATGGTTAATGCAGATGTAATTTTAGAAAAAGTTTCTCTTAAATCATTCATCGTTTGTGCATTTTGGTTATTGACATCCTCTTATTTTTCCATGAATGCATTCAAGGTATTCTCTATGGTTTTCCTAGGTGGTGGGACATATGGTGCATAATTCTGGGGATTTTTCAAAATTCTGGTGAACCTGGGGAGGTTGTTGTGAGGATTGTGCTTGGTTATCATTCCTCCAATTGAAGTTTGGATGATTTCTCCAACCAGAATTGTAGGTTTGTGAGTATGGGTTTGGATTCGGTCTGTTGAATGTGTTTATGGAACTGACTTGGTCATGGAGACATTCTTTCAGAGCTGGTAAGGATGGGCAAACTTCTCTGACATGTTCATTTGAACTACAGATTTGACATATGACTTCCTGAACTGACTTGATATGATCACTCTTCCCCATTTTTAAAGCCTCAATTTTTTTAGACAGACATGCATACTTGGCAGCAAGGTCATGGTCTTCCCTAAAGTTAAACATACCTCTACCAGATGGTTGTGTTTCACAGATGACTCATAGGTACCGATTGTATCCAATTGTTGTGTATTCTCTGCTATGCGCTCTAGGTAATCTAATGCATCTTTGGGATCTTTGTCCCTGAACTCACCTATACACATCATCTTCACTACTTGTGTAACTTATGGTGTTAAACCCTCGTAGAAGTAGGCAACTAGCCTTCATATTTCAAACCCGTGATGTGGAAAAATATTTAACATCTCTTTATACCTCTCCCAACATTGGTAAAGTGTTTCCCCTGACTATTGTGTGAATGTTGTGATTCTTTTTTTAAAGGAATTTGTCATGTGAGGAGGGAAGAATGTTTTAAGAAACTGCTCTTGTAAATCATCTCATGTTCTCATAGATCATGACCTAAGGTTTTGTAGCCAAATTTTAGCTTTATCCTTTAAAGAAAAGGGGAAAAACTTTAACCGAATTATATTCATACTACAATTTTGGTTTATGCAAGTGTTACATAACTCTTCGAACTCTCTTAGGTACTGATAAGGGTTTTCTGATTCTAGACCGTGGAATGTGGGTAAATGATTGATGACACTCGATTAAAATTTAAACGTGCTGCTTTTGTAGGAAAAACAATGCAAGATGATGATCATGTCCTAGTGGGATTCATGAATTGTCTGAGTGTCCTAGGATGATTAGGATCTCCATTCTGAGACTCGTTTTCTTTCTGATTAACTGGGTTTTCAACTTGGGCAAGTGGATTTTCAATTTGGCTTTCAGCCATTTTAACGAACGATGAAGGTGATGGAGATTTTCTGTTTAGTCTTCCGCTGGATGATCGAGACCAGTATCTTATGCAACCTAAAAAAAAATAAAATAAATAAATAAATATTTACAAAAAGGAAATTAATGACAAGATAAAAAAAAATAAACTACCAAAATAAAATAAAGGAAAAAGAAAGAAAAAAGAAAAAGAAAAATTATTCTATCTACTAAATAATGATTCCCCGGCAACGGCGCCAAAAACTTGACACGCTCAAAAAATGGTCTTTTACTCCCAAGAATAAAAGTGTTATAGTAATAAAAAACCTGGTAAGTCCGGGGTCGATCCATAAGGAATAGATTTAGTAAAATAGAATGATAAGTATAGCGAAAAGAAAATGGTTTGATTTGTTGGATTTGTTGGAAACTTTTAAGTGAAAATGTAGTAATAAGATGAAATGCTGGAGTTGAGGGATCCACTTTTAATATTTCAAATCTAGAAATCTCGTTTAATTATAATATATAATTGCCATTGTTACCCAATTAATTTATCTAAGAAATTAATTATGCCAATATATAGAACCAGCCATAAAGACGTCAATCATTTTTATCAATAACTAGTCCGGCCAAGGTACTAAGTATGCCAAAAATATAAAATCGGCCATAAAGGCGGTGATACAGTATAAAACCAACCATATAGGCGATGATACCGTTTGCCTATAACAAGTCCTACCAAGGTAGTTAATTATGCCAATATCATATAAAACCAGCCATATATGCGGTAGAAAGATAAAACCAGCCATATAGGCGGTAGAAAGATAAAACCAGCCATATAGGCTGTAACAATATTGTCAATAATTAATCTAGATCTAAATCAAGTTTTAATCATTAGATTATAATTTATTTATTATAATATATTGAAGATTGATCTAATTTTTCATTATAAAAGCTTCACCCATTACCCCAGCGAAAAGAAATTAGCTACTCATTTTATAATTAAAAATGCTCGTAATTTTATTACTTTAAGAAAAATACATTACAAAAAACTTTAAATAAATAAACACACAAGACACATTCTCTCCAAAATCTATAGAGGAATCCGGAAAGAAAGTATGAAAATTTCTTCTGCTGGACGCTTCAATTTATAGGCAGATTTTGGTCGGCGCGTCACGACGCCAAGGCTCTACACGTCACGACGCGAGTGCCACGATGGGGACACGTGTTGAGAGAATAACGCGTTCGCGGTGTCATTGTTTTATTAGACGCGTCACAACACGCCGTCATTTCTGTGTCGTGACGCGGAAGCTGAATTTCTATTTTTGCCCTTTTTCACGTTTGGTGTGTCCTGTCGAGCTTCCGAGTAGTATTTTACCTAAAAAATAACACTATAAAATGTTGGGATGTATGCCCTAGAGCTACATGAAAGTAAACAGTTATATATGTTTTGAAATAAAATGATGCATTATTCATTTATCAAAGTGTTTGTTTTAATTTCGCATATTATAAATTATCTTAATTACCCTAGATTACTTATGTGCCTTCAGACTTAGTGTATGAGTGTCATACACAAGAGGATTTAGGTCTGAAGTTAGTAATCTTAAATAGTCCATAGAGAGCAAACAAAGTGGGTACTTTTATTTGTGGTTTATCTATAGCTGCGGTCAATTCTATATTTGTATGGCGACTTTGATCCGAGATCGTCCATGTAGAGACATGAGAATAGAGGCACCTTATATGATGTGATCATATAAGACTGGACCCAGATGGAAATGACTTTATTATAATATCCGTTAAATAAAGAAAATCATTTTGATCTACTAGATGGTCATATATGGATTGATCTTAATCTTGAGTGTACTACGAACTCCTGCATGGCAGGCTATGTCCTTTGATTTACAAAGGTGAGGTGGGTGTAGCAGTCCCGACCAATAGCTACGTACTTTGGAGACATAGTCTGGTGTGTAGCTGGGGACGTTTTACATAGACATGGAGTTCACTCCTTCTTGCGAGAAGTGGAGGAGTATCTTTCTTAAGGGTTGATTCAATACTTGAACGGTTAGAGCGCTCAAGTCTTTCTATTATGAATAGAAAGATTAAAATTCATAACAGTTATGAATAAATCGTTTATTAAAGAATGGTACTTAAGGTAAAAATAATTAGAGGGGTATAACATACATTATGACCTGAATCTAATTACGAGATACTCGTGAAGGATTAATCTATATGTAGTGACTATATCGATGGACACCGACTTGGTTCGGCTTAATATACCATCTACGGTAACGAGAGTGCAGCTTCGGGTTATTAGTGGAATAACCCGGAGTTAATAATTCAGAATATTTAATTAATAGCTTAATTAATATTTCGAGATTATTGGAACTCAGAACCGTAGGTCCATTTGGTCCCCGTGCTAGCTCAATATACTGTAGCGGATTTAGTATAATTGGATAGTCCAATTATATACTCACATATGTATAAATATTATTAATATGATTAATAATATTTTGTCATACTTGAAACTATATATTAAAAGTTAATATATTAATTTAATAATTATATGATAATTATTGAATGTATAATACTAAATTATATATGATATAATTTAATGAGGCCAAATTTGGAATTCCAAATCTTGGGTTTTGGAAACCCTTGGTGAGTTATGCTAGGTTACAAAACTCTTGCATTAAATTTGGAAAACCCTTGGTGAGTTAAGCTAGGTTGCATAACTCTTGAATTTATTTTGGTGGTTACACTTTTTGAAAGGTAATTGCAATTTTAATTTTGTAACATATCATTCATTATGGTAATTGAATTTGATGTTACAAAATTAATTCAAAATAATTAATGTGGCCGAATATTAGCAAAGGTGAAAGGGGAAAGGGTTTTTGTTTTTTGAAAATAAATTAACCCTAAGTATAAAATGAAAAATATATTTTTGTTTTTGGACAGACTTTTCATTTTACCCTAGCCTCCATCTTCTTCTTCTTCAAACTCTCTCAAGTGTTGAGAAAACAAAAGGAAGAACAATAATAAAAAATAAATAAAATTTTGTGTGACATTAATCTCTAAATTGTTTAGGAATTAATTTTGTGAGACTACCCCACACTACTTTCCGTTGGTTGTGAGACATAGCACGGAAGACCTTATGGTCTTGAACCAAAAATTATTCTTTTTCACCTTTATTTTCCATGGCAGTGAAGTGCATTTTTCCTTCACTGCCGCAACTTGTGTTGGTGAAACGGAGCTCGGTTTGTTTTGTTTTTTTATCCGGAAATTTTAAGGAACTTCAAGGGATTCTTTGGGGCTGTGTTGGGGCTGTTTTTCCCTTGAAAAATCAGACATAATATTCAGTAGTGACTCACGGTAGTAAGAGGCTGATTGGGCAGTGAGCTGAGCGCGAATCAGGTCCAAAACAGTCCATTTTTTATGCGGCTGTTCGGGGACTATTCCGGGGCTATTTCGGGGCTGAAATTTTATTCAAAACAGTAGCACAATTTCAGTGGTATTGCTGGTCACATTCGGCCACTCAAAGGGAAGGGCAAAACAAATTTTCAAGTCTGATCAGGGTGCCTAAGACGTCTCTGTTGCGCGAGGGAATCGTAGAGCGAGGTTGAAAAGTGTTCTTAACCCTTCTCTTTTAATTTAAAGTTTCTGTTTTTTTATATATTTATATGAGTTATAAATATGATATGCATGTTTAGATGAGTGGGCACAAAATAATATTCATATCATGAATGTTTTTATTATTTCATGTGATGAATGGATTTTACATTTGTCGTAAATTTTTCCGGCTCTTATTTTTGTAGTTGGTTTTGATTATGGGATGTAAGGCCATAAGACCATTTTTTACAATTGTTGTAATTTTATTTTTCGATGTAAAAATTCAATTGTTGTAATTTGGAGCATCGAATTCACAAAATGAGCCAACACCACCTTGGAACGGGATTTGAAGACCAATGGATGCCTTGATAATTTTATGTACTAATTAGATTAATATAGGAAAAATAAGAGTCTAGTCAATGCAAAATAATTTTTTTATGTTGTACGTATGTTTAGTTCAAAATATTTGGATAACATGTCATATAACTTAGGGTGTCTACTCTTGCATTTCACATGCCATAACATGCATTGGATGCATAATCATTATAGACATGAAATGTGATTTTATGTGATTTACAATATTTAAATTAGAATATGATATGCATGGAAAAACAATTAATTGAATTAATTAGTTTTATGGTATAAAATTTGAATTCTAATATATTGGGCTTAATAAGTGCATAATAAATTCCATTGGTATATAGGATAGAAACCTGAACATAAATTACATAGCCGAATCTGAATGGACGGTAATATGGTCTGCACTCGGGATACAATTCCACGTACTATTGGATTTTATAACGTACTAAGATTAATTAAATAGTTTAATATAAATCTTGACCATTTTAGAATTCTAATTTTTTAAACCTATTAGTGTTCTAGTATTTTAAAAGTTAAAATATAATAGGTCACTAATATCACTCTAATTAAATTAGTTTAATTGAGTAATATAATTAGTAGAGACTAATGGAAATTAGTGATATAATTTTTAAGAGTTAAAATTGGTTAGGTCACTAATAATGTACTAGTGTAAATAAGAGTTATGATTTAGCCGCCATAAATTTGTTCACACTAGTTAAAATAAAATATTAGATATATTATAAATAGAAACCTTAAATTTAAGATAGTGAGTGGGAGAGGCATATACGACAGTATATCCCGCGATCTCCATTATTAGTTTAAAAATGTGAGATTCAAAAGGCGCCTCGAGACGGCTTTGATTTCGTCCCCCTACGGATGGTGTCCATTTTGGGTCAATATCAGGTTTGGATTCCGAGAGGATATGGATTCTAGATGAATCTTGTGAACTGACCTACCTTATGACGGCACTTCACTTGTTAAGTCCAAGGATCCCGAAACGGTGGGTCACACTCACAAAGGAATAATTAACTGTTAATAAAATTCCTTGATCGAATCAAACGGAATGTAGCTGCATATTATTTATCGAGACTCACAAATGAGTCATCAATTGACACAACTCCTATCAATGACTATTTTCCTCATGATTTTTTATTTTCTATAAATACAATCTTTTGGTATGCTAATATTGTCAATTTTCTTGCAACAAGAAAAATACTTTCAAATTGGATCCATCAAAACCATAATAAATTTTTGACCGAAGTCAAATATTCTACTAGGATGATCCATATCTTTTCAAGTATTACCCTAATAAAATTTTCCGACAATGCATATGGAAAAATGAGATAAATAGTGTTATTTAATTTTATCATTCGGAGGCATGCAGAGGTCACTTTTCATCTATGAAAACCACCGTAAAAATCTTATAGTGTGGATTTTATTGGCCCACCTTATTTACAGATACATATGCTTTCTACTAAACTTGTGAAAATTGTCAAAAGTTGGGATCCATTTCAAAAAGAAACTATTTAATCTAAGCATAAAAGTTTTTTAAAATTTAAAATAGTTAAGAATTTAGATTAATACATGTAAATAAATTAAATAGTTTAATTTGAACAAGTTTAAAATTTGGTAATTTGGGAAAAGATAATTAGTAGGAGACTAGTTATTTATTTTGGTATATAGGATGGAAATCCGGACATAAATTCCATAGCTGATTCTGAATGGACGGTAGTATGATCTGCACTTACGATACAACTCCACGTGCCAATTAAAAATAACATAAGTTACCTACACCTAATTAAATAGTTTAATTAAATAATTGCCTAAATCCGAATATTATTTTAAACTTAAAATAGTGAACTAAAATTTTAAGAGTTAAAATTGAAATAGCTCACTAAAATGAATACTTAATTAAATTATTTAATTAAGGTATTAGTTTGGACTAATAAGCATTAGTGAATAAAATTTTAAGTGTTAAAATTTTGAGATATCACTAATCATCAACTAGCATTAATTAGGTTATGTTTTTAGCAGTGCATAATCTAAATGAATTAAATACTAGTGTAATAGAAACCTTAAACTATAAAATAGTGAGTGGGAGAGAGATATATGACAATATATCCCGCTATCTCCGTTGTTAGTCTGAAAACGTGAGATTCAACAGGCGCCTCGAGTCGGCTTTGCTTTCGTCCCCCTACAGATGGTGTCCATTTTGGATCAATATCAGGTTTGGATTCCGAGAGGATAGAGATTCTAGATGTATCTGGTGAACTGACCTACCCTACGGCGACACTTCACTAGTTAAGTCCAAGGGTCCCGAAATGGCGGGTCACACTGATAAAGGAATGATAAACTGTTAATCAAAATTCCTTGATCGAATCAAACGGCAGTTGTTTAATATAGGAATAAGAGTTATTCTCGTATATATTAATCAATTGAGATTGTCTCGATCTGTCATGCAAGTACTTGACCTACCCTATGGCGGCACTTACTTGTGGGACGATAGATTTCTGTGGCATAGTAATTCTCTTAGGTTTCTAATTCGTTATTCATGGTTCATGCATCATGTTTAAATTTATGCTAAAAATACTTTTGATGATTTTAATATGAAATGAATGAAATTTTGAATGCATGTTTATCTTAAAATTTATCAGCCATTTTTTTTCTGATTTTTGCATACTTGCTAAATGATAAATATTCGATATAAAGTTACGTTAAAAGAAAAGTAACATGAAAGTTACCATGGTCTTTTGAAGACCTGCATTTGTCCTGAAGGAGGATTGTCCTCTAAAGCCAAGCTATATATAATACACACCAAAGGTGGGTATGGCCAATGAGAAGACCCACTGCTAATTGTTAATAGGGATGTCTGGTGTTCTTGCTGCAAAGCATGAGCCAATGGCTACAACATCCATGGTGATGTAGTCATTGCAGGACATGTTTGGGTATCATTCGAAGCGATAACATCATGATGCCTTAGTCTCAGTGATGACCGTAAAGATGAAGGATAAAACATCCATCCAAAAGAACGTCTTAAGGATGATGACCTAATTCAATACGGCCGCCTATAGTCAGGTGACCATAATAATATGATCTCTTTCGAAGAGTCTCCTGCAATTTAAAAGCAACTTTGTTGTGAACAAGCTGATTCTCCCTCTTACATAACTGCTATATATGCTCACCTCTTTGAAGTCCATACTAATGGATCCTTGTAAGCCTAATGGAGAGGCATGTGTTGTCGAGTCTTTTAAAACTGCAAAGAAAAGAAACAAACACTAGTAAGGCTAATGTTATAGCTACTTGATACATGGAAAGACCTTACTGAAGGTAACTTTACCATGAGAGCCAGGACAAGGAATGTTGTTTCAGTAAAAGTAGTGTGAGTTATTAATTTTCAATCTTCAAATAAATGTTATTTGAATTTAAAGAAAATGTTGTTTATTCCCATTTTGTTGCAGAAATTTGATTTCTGTTTCAAAACTATTGCATGATGGTTTCCATTTTATTTAATAATAATAGTTATTATTTCAAAAATGGATTACCTATATGCTAAGGAAACTAGGAGATAACTTGTATGTGTTAAGATTGTTAACACATAACTCACTGCTCAACATTGAGATGTTTAAGGTTGAAAAACCTAAAACTAAATGACAAATTATTTCTCACAATAACACATATCTATAGCATCTCAGACTTGGCAATATTTACCTTGACAAGATAAACTGATTAGTAGAAAATGGATCTTTAAGTCAGTTAAAGGACCACAACTTACCAGTCGATGAATCTAGTCTAAAAGGTAATATGACCAATATACCTTTTATTTGAAAAGGGCTAATAGCCAATTAATCACTAAGTGATTGTGAATATTTCGTCACATATGTTGATGATTATTCTAGATATGTGCATGTTTACCTAATACAGCATAAATCAGGTACCTTTGAAAAGTCCAAGGAGTTTTGTGCTAAGGTTGATAACCAATTAGGTAAAGATACCAAAATTTTACGATCAGATCCTGGAGGAGAATACCTCGACAATGGATTCGAGGAGTTCTTAGTTGAGCATGTGATAATATCCCAACTCATAACACTTGGAACACCACATCAGAATGGTATTGCACAAAGGAGAAATCAAACCCTACTAGACATGATGAGATCAATGTTTGTTGATAGTGAAACTATTGATGAATTCTTTTATAGTCTAAGAAGAGATCAAATTGTTATATTTCTTGACGAATACTATATAAGAGAATTCATACCTCGTAGTAAATTGGTACTCAAGGATTTATTTTCTAGTTAGACCAATGCATGATCAACAACAGTTGTTAACAATTATAATAACGTAACACCTTTGACATCTCAGTGTTAGATGCAATAATATCAGGAGAATCTACCACTTAGACATAGTGGGAGGATTGTGTGACAACCTGATAGCTATCTAGGGTTTGGAGAGGCAAAAGTTGTCACCTCCAATAATGATACATCTATTGAGCTATCGTAGTGCAATGGATGATCCTGATAAAAAGGAATGACTCAAAGTCATGAATCTCGAGATGGAGTCCATATACTCCAACTCAATCTAGGATCTTGTAGGCCAGCCTGATATGACAAAACCTATAGGCTGCAATTGGACCTATAAGAAGAAGAGATGAACAGATGGGAATGTACAGACCTTCAAAGCTAGGCTAGTGGCCTAGGGTCATACCTAGTAAGAGGAAGTCAACTATGAGGAGACTTTCTCGCCATTAGCCATGCTTAAATCTATTTGCACTCTTCTATCCATTGCCACATATTGTGAATATGAGAAATGGCAAATGGGCATCAAGATGCCATTCTTGAATGCTAGTCTTGATGAGAGCATCAATACGGTGGAACCAGAGAGATTCGTTATCTAAGGTCAATAGCAAAAGGTTTGCAAGCTGCAAAGGTCTATTTATGGATTGAAGCAAGTATCTTGATCTTGGATAATAATATTTGATGCGATGATCAAGTCTTATGATTTTGAGCAAAATGTCGATGAGCTTTGTATATACAAGTGTGTCATTTACGGAAAGGTGGTTTTTCTCTTATTTTACGTCGATGATATTTTACTCATTGAGAATGGTATAAAATTATTATCACAAGTAAAATTATGACTAGCTAACCAATTCCAAATGAAAGATTGGGAAATGCGAGTTGTGTACTTGAGATCTAGATTATTCAGGATCACAAGAGATGATTGTTAGTTGTGTCTCAAGCATCATATATTGACAAGATTGATGTTCGATGTTGGATGCTGAATTCCAAGAAAGGTATTTTACCTATTCAATATGTAATTCACTTGTCAAATGAACAGTTTCTTGAGACACCTCAAGCAGTTGAGGAGATGAGAAATATCCCACATGCCTCTATAATTGTAAGTCTCATGTATGCGATGCATGGGACTGGACATCTGTTATGCAGGGGGAGCATTCAGTAGTTTTCAGTCTAACCCATGATTAGATCAGTGGGTGATTGTAAAGGGCATTCTCAAGAGAATGAGAGACTATATGCTTGTATATTCTGAAAAATGATATGATCCTTAGAGGATATATAGAATCTGTTTTTTCATAAGGATGTAGATTATGAGTAATCTACATCCGGATCAGTATTCACCCTAGTTGGTGGAACCATAGTATGGAGGAGTATAATACAAAATGGTATTGTGAACTCCACTATGGAGGCTAAGTATTTAGCAGCTTGTGAATCAGCTAAGGAAGCAGTATGGCTCCATAAATTATTGGGAGATCTGGAAGTTGTTCCAAATATGGATATACCACTCACATTTTATTATGTTAATAGTGGTGCAATGGTAAAATTCCAAAGAACCAAGAAGCCACAAGAGAGGGAAGCATATAGAGAGGAAATATCATCTCTTTAGGGAGATGGAGCATATAACATTCTGCAGATAATTTGGCTGATCTGTTTACAAAGACCTTTGATGGCTAAAGTATTTAAAAGTCACCTTGAGGGTTTAGGATTATGCGACATATCTCATTTGCTTTTGTGCAAGTGGGAGATTATTGGGATATATGCCCAAGAGCACAATGTAATATGTAAACGGGATTATATTTTAAGTAATAAACAATGCAGTTATTTATTTATTAAAATATTAATTTTAAAGTTGCATATTATAAATTATCATATATGCCATTGGATACTAAATGTACTTTCAGATTTAGTGTTAAGTGTTATACACAAGATGATTTAAATATGAAATTAGTAATCCTAAATAGTCTGTAGCAAATGAAGACGAACACTTTGTTTGTGGTTTATCAACAGCTGTGGTCAATTCCATATTATATGACGACTTTGATCCGGGTTCGTTCATGTGGTGACATGGGAATGGAGGCACCTTATATGATACGATCATATAGGACTGGACCAAGACAGAAATGAATTTCTTTTAATATCCGTTAAACAAAGAAATTCATATAAGTCTAATAGATGACCTTATATGGGTTGATCTTAATCCTGAGTGTACTACGAACTCCTGCATGGCAGGCTATGTCCTTGGATTTACAAAGGTGAGGTTGGTGAAGCAATCCCGACCAATAGCTACGTATTTTGGGGGCATGGTTTGGTGTGTAGTTGGAGACGTTTTACATAGACATGGAATTCACTCCTTCTTGCAAGAAGTAGATGAGTATCTTCTTTAAGGGTTGATTCGGTACTTGAACGGTTAGAGCGCTCAAGTCTTTCTATTACGAATAGAAAGATTAATATTCATAATAGTTATGAATAAATCATTCATTAGAGAATCAATGGTACTTATGGCATAAAATAATTAGAGGGGTATAACGGATATTTTGATCTGGCTCTAATAATGAGATACTCGTGGAGGGTCAATCTGTATGCAGTGATTATATCGATGGACGCCGTTGAATTTCGGTATAAAAAATATCTTCCATGACGAGAGTGCAGTTGTTGGTTTTTAGTGGAATAACCTAAAGTTAATAATTCGGAATATTTAATTATAGAGTTTAAATTAATATTTCTAGATTATTGGAGCTCAGAACTGTATGTCCATTTGGTCCCCGTGTTAGCTCGTAACACTATAGGAATCCATGGAACAATTGGATAGTCCGATTATGAACTCACTTGAAAAATAATAAATAATTAAGAATTATTTATTGATATAATTATTAATTTGATTAAAGATAATATAATGTCACACCTTGAAATTATATATTAAAGTGTTTAATATATACTTTTTATATTACTGATTATTAGATAATCATTTAATATATGATTTGATTCTAAATTAAATTTGATTTAATTCAAAATTAAATATGTAATTTATATCTTGATATAAGTTACATGTTAATTTTAATTTCAAATTAAATGATATTTGATATTATATTTAATTTTGAAATTAATAATTTTGATGTGATAAAAATGCCATTAGCCAATATTTATATTTAAGATTAGGGTTAGGGTTAATTTTGTAAGTGTACATTTAATTAACTTAAACCCTAGATATAAATAGAATATTTTTCTCTAACAAAAAAAAAAAAACCATTGCCTCACTTTCTCATTCTCAATGCGATTGAAAATAAGAGGAAAAAGAGAAAACAAAAAGGCAGAAAATTTTCTCGAGAAAATTTTCATCAAGTGAGTTGATCCAAGCCCACCCTCACGGATTTATTCAATCATATAAATCTCAAATAAATATTTACACCCAAAAGTATGTGAAAACATGAGTTTGTCCTAAATCTCATATCTCAATAGCCAAAAGAAATGTCTGGAGCAACCCGATTGACGGCAGTGGCAAACGAGTCAAATCCTGGTACTGATACTGCTACTGCTGCGCTGGCGAACTACCTGGGATGTTTGGGAAATTGGGGGTGAGCTTAAAGAGCTTAGTAAGTAAAAATACTCATACTTTCAACAAGAACTCACCAGCAAAATATTTATATATATTAATCAATACTTGAAAACAGCAATTTTATATAAAAGGCTTTCTCAGACAAAATATAATCACAACAAAACATCTCAATCAAATAAGGTTTACTATCCGGATTCGGTATAATAATGGATTGAAACAGGTGGTCTTGGGGCGTTACGTATCGCCGTCCCCCAAGCCACTGAACTAGAACTGGGGGTGCGGATCTATGTTACCCTCCAAGCTCTGAAACTAGGATCTAGGGGCATCTGTCATCCCTAGTCCTAAATTAAGATCTGGGGGCGTTACGTATCACCGTACCCCCAGTCCTTTACATGTGCACATGTTCTCTGTCCGTAAATTCCAAACTATATCAAGTTACATACTGGGGGTGGGTTTTTCCCCATGCCCCGAAAATCTCAAAATCATGCTTTGGAAAACATTTCTTTTCTAAATCATCCTTATATGAAAAAAAATTGTACTAAAATTCTGGCAAACGCCCTATATGCTCAAAAATAAGTCTAATATTAAAACTGGTAAATAAAATTAATTCTGAGAAAAGAAGTCCACTCACTGTTATGGAGTTCTGCTAGCCTTTCTTCACTTCGCTGGGGAAGCTCGTAGTTTCTGAGGGTAATCTATAATCAAAAACTCAATTAGTTTACAAGTCATAAGATAAGTTTCAGAACTTAACTAAATTTACTAATATGTCTACATGTCGTAGCGATAAGGCTTATCATGCTTGTGACTTGATGGAAGGTATGAATACGAATTGATACGAGACCTAAAAGGCAGCCTCAAACATGCTAGAGTGGAACTAGAATGGTTTAAAACTGGTTTGGGAAATTTTTGGATCACGCGTCGTGAAGCAAGACATCGCGTGTTGCGACGCAAGACATCGCGTGTTGCGACGCAAATCATCCAGAGACGTACACTGATTTTTACGGTGCGCGTCGCGACGCACGAGCCTTTCACGTCGCGACACGAAACACATCAGAAGTGTTTCTAGAAAATCCCCAGATCACGTCGCGACGTACGACCAAAATCTGCTCTAAAAACCATGCTTAATAACCCATATGCTCAACATCTTTTCCTATTCATTACATACAAGCAATTAGCTTAAAAAATCATTCAAAACACCACAAATAACGTTCTCAATCTCTACTTACATTTTTCTACATACTCCATTAATCTATAACCAAAATTAACTATTTGGGGATTTTCTACAATCTTCATTTTCTTATCACCAAACTCATATAAACATCAATTTTTATATCTCATCAATATCATTAACCAATTACAAGATCAAAACACCGATATTCAAAACTTAGGTTAAAGCTTCTCACCTCCTTTTTCTTAGTTTTCTTTCATTCCTTAATCCTCCATGGATAGCTTTTCTTCTTTTTTTTTTGGTGAATAAATGTTTAGCACTTTCTTTTTCTTCATTCTCATTTCTTCTTCTTTTCTTTTTCTCTTCTCCTCAATCCTCACGTTTCTTCTCCCTTCTCTCCATTTTGTGAAATGGCAAATAATAACCCCTTTTATACTTGGGTTTGTTTGAAATTTGTAAAAATAAAGAAAAGTTTAGAAACTTATAGAATTTGTGAGAATTCTTTAGAATGACCCTCGGGTACTACTCATCTGAATTTTTGTTCTGCGTTTTTGACTCACTTCTGTTCCGCATTTGGAAAAATGTTCAACGTGAAAGTCATAGATCTCGATCTCAGCTTTCCGAAGATATAAAATTCATAAAAATCAGAGCTCTTATTAGAAAGTTACGGCCCAAATACCATGGACTATTCGTGATGGTACATCGTAGCGTCTAATATCGGATTCTCAAAGAATTTACCGATAGTCATCTCAAGACGGTATATGTTTCTAACCATAATTTATATCATGTGACACTCGTCTCACAGTGTATCAGTAGTCAGAATTCTTGGTCGTTACAAATTCTCCGCCCCTTAAATAGGATTCGTCCTCGAATCCTCTTTAAACTTTGGATCTTATCATGGATCACATGATTTGTGGGTTCCCTATAAACCACCAACTTATCTGACTATATATATATATATATATATGTTTCCTGAGTTTCATCCACTGTACTATACCAATTCCCGATGATTTTCTGTGCGGTATTATTCTAAACCTAGAATACTATGACTTGGAAGTCATAACTAGAGTTGTACACTGATTGTCCGTGTGAACCCTTGCTTGCTGTAACTATTCTATATCATCAGGTATTCTATTTGACTTAACAACAAAGGTCTTTGCCTGTTCACTTGGCTGACTTATGCATCGTATTTCTTATCATCCTTGAGTAAGCTGCTTCCGAGTTCGTGGTTTCAGTGAGTATTTCTTAAATTATTTACTAAGAGGTATTCTCTTGTTCTTGTTTCATTAAGATCTTCACTGAGTATTCTTAACTATCTCATAACTGGACCTCTAGTTGTGCTCAGTATTCTTTATCTCCAGGAAATCTTTTTCTCTAGTTCTGTAATTATGCTCAACATTCATTTGACTTGATCAGGTTCTTAATAACTGGTTCTTTTAACTCTCACAAAAAAAATGTTGATGTCTCTGTGGTTGGGTCTCTATACTCCCTTTTTGGATTTGGTCCTTGTCATTATTAACAATACTTGGACTTGATACTTATTGTGCTCCACTTGTCCAACTTGATCTTAATATTCTTTCTCATCACTTAGCTACTCAAATCTCTATATTCTCCTTGCCAAACTTCAACTGCTTATGAGTTTCTCTCTTTATGTTCCACTATTTCTGCTAATCTATGGAGTTTAGGGCTTTTTGGCTTGCTGATGTTGTCTATAGATGATGCCGGTACTCAAAATATTGTTTTTGAGTCGTTCCCAATGGTCATCCCCTATTGATTGAGGATTTAGGCGTAATTGCATGGAATCTGGTGTGTAAACCGCATTTGTTGTTATTAACATCGATGCTGGCGATTTGGTCCTGGCCAAAGTTCATTCTCTTTTTGTTATTTGCTTTCATTGTTACTATAAATCTAACTGCAGAGTTCCATACCAATTTGTTATCCAAACCTGGTTATATGCTAGAATATTATCTCTTCGTATCTTACCATATAATATGAAACTTATTTTGTCTTAGTTTTGTATTATACTACACTTCTGCCAATACTTACTCAATATTTTCTTTTACTGTCATTATACCTTAACCGTTTCATTACTAAACCTTTTCCTTGCTGACCTTTTTGTCTACTCTCATGTTCTGTTTTGTACCTGAAACTTCTATGGTCTATGTCTCTGTTTCCTTATCTGAAGGATGTCATCTCCCACACGTCTCTTATTAAGTTTAATGTTGTTCTTTCACATCCCCGCCACTGCTTAACTAGTACTTTCTCTCCTCATCGTTTCATCTAGATAACTTTTCTTCTAGATCTCTCACTTAGAACTATTTCCTCTTTTATTCTGTTCTGGTACTATATCTAAAGGTTTTCTGTTTTGATTTCTTTCAACTACACATTCTCTTGGTTCTGGGAATGTCTTAAGACGAACATCGAGATCTATCTTCGTTGTTGCTGTTTAGCGAGGGTTAGGATAATGAGAACTGATCTTGAGGCTTTTCTGTTACGGTGATTCGGTGACACATATTCTTTGCCTATGACTCTCGTGTATACATGTCTGGTGTCTTTTCCTACACTAGGGTACTAATGCTGAAACTTGTCTGGCTTGCCTTATCCAACCTCATTCCTGATCATTTTCAACAATCAGTCACTCCACATCCCCTGTAAAATTTTTCTAGAGTCATGCTCCCTAACAACTTCCTCGTACTGCCTCTTTACTCCTTCCTGTTAGTTTCTGTTTCTTAACTCTCTGCAGTTGCTATTTTCTTTCTCTGAATACTGCTATACTCTCTTTGCTATTTTTCCTATGAGACTTGCTCTGCTACAAAGATTTATTTCGTGTCTCAGTCCCTTAAACTCCTTACTTCTTTACTTCTTGAAATATCTATCTGCTTTGAATACTTATGACATCTCCTACCAAATCTCTGATCCAGGTGGTACTCTTTGGCTAATATTTTCTTCTTGATAATATGAGACTCTTATATGTTATTCACTTTAATCTGAAGAGTCGTTCTCCCTGTTTTCTTTGTACTTCTAAGTCCATTACTTCTTTAAGGGCTTATTAGCTCAACTTATTGTGGCTTGAACCAGTCTATCTCATACTTCTTATCTACGTTTCTTTGAACCTATCAATTTGGTTGTTCTAGCTATCTCGCGATTTATCTTTCTGATAACTGCTTTCCTTTACTGATTCTTTTCTTTACTAGGCTCTAAATTGAGAATGGATACATGCTCACGTGTCTGGTTCGGTATCTATATGCTTACTAGAATCAATGTTTCCGGAAGGAAAGGTCCTCTTTCATCCTGCAGGAAATTGGTCGACTGCTTCATGTCTTGGGGTCCCACAACTATCATCAATTCCCTACACTACTATTTTCTCGTTTCGTTATCTTTGTGCCCGAATGCACTGAATTTTCTTGTTACTTCTCACATCCCTCTTATCATTTGGATATCCCATATCTTCGCTCTACACTTTGCTACTGAGGCTAGCGGTGGTTCATTCTTCTATCTGCTTCTTAGACCTCCACTTCATATTCTCGCTATAAATCTCGACTTGGTCACTCTATTCTATTGTCCATACTGGTACTCTTGCCACTTTCTAAATATCTCCAACTTCACAGCTCTATTCTTATATTCTTCTACGGATTTCTACTGGCTTGGGCTTATCTGTGGTTTCTACGACATTTTGTCTATCTGTGGACTCCTACTAGTCTTGCAAACCTTGTGCTGACATGTCTAAATCTTTGGGTTATTCTGGGTTCTCTTCTTCATACCTTCTGAGACATCATGAATTCTTTTCTGAGTTATCTACCTTCCATGGTTTCATGTTTCTACTTTTAGAGTAAACTTCCATCGGGTTTTCCTACTATTATTATATTTATTATGGTAGGGACTAGGGCAAATATTTTATGTCCCGATAAGTTTCGGTATCCTTGTTCTAGTACTCATTATATCCTGATAGAGTCTATTTATCATGTAAGATAGGTATGAGCTAGCCTCCATCAGGGCAGCTTCCTTGACTGGCATCATGGGGGTGAGGATCTGGGTAGATCGGGGCCTTATTCATTGGATTCCTTGGTTAGAGCAATTAATCATTTTCCTGACGTCATTCATCTTATTTTCCTGCGGGCCTGGGTTTGGGGAATCTAGAATCTCTTCCTTGCCACATCATCTCCCATCTATTAGAAGCCTCTATGATTGTTCCTAATTTATTGCTTCTCCTGTCTTATGGCTATCCTTGATTATTCGGGGAACTCGCTATCTATACGAGGTGCTCAGGAACTATTGAATATGCTTGGAAGAATTTCCTGAGGAGGAAAGGAATCTTGTTTGAGGGAAAGAAACTTTGTTTGGATCTATTCGATATTTTTACTCTTGTTTAAGCTTGTTATACTCTTTTTTACTACAAGTCCTGGTATTATCTTTTATTATCTAACTCTGTGTCTCTGATTCTTACTACTATTAGTTTTGGCATTTTCTTATCTATCTGCTTCCGTACCTCTATCTCTATTTGCTTATGATTGCTTAGATATCTATATTTTATCTTTTACTTCTCTTTCTAACTTTTTCTTTCTCTTTCTATTTTCCTGGGTAGGTACCCTTGGAATTTTACTATCTCTTTTTGTCTATTTATCTTTCTTTGTCTTTGGCTGTCTGAACCTCTACGCATCTCTCATTTCCCTATGGTACATTCATTAAAATCTTACTATCTGGTTTCATAGCTTGTTTGTACTTATGGTAATATATCAGAATAATTACAAGGGAATTCTCAACTTGGATCTAGAGTATAATTGTTATCGCGAGGAATACAATTCGAATAGTCTGGGAGAGCTTACTAACCTGTCTATGGATCTTGAGGACGTACTCGAGGATCAGTTACTGGAGAGGTAGTGCCCCGCATACAAGTATCTCGGACATACTATGTATACAAGACCCCTACACTCTACCCACTGCAGTCACTGACTCCTTAGACCATGCTCTGATACCATCTTTGTAACTTCCCAAATCCAGGAGACGTTACCGACATGGAACAGGCCGTACCGTTCCCCTGAGCCTCTGACTCTCCAACCATAAACAATTACTAATACTCTTTTCTCTAATTATATCTTATATATGGGTCCATGGCCCAAACATAATAACTTAACATGCAAACTCAACTATAATAATTGCATATATGACTTCCATTCGACTCTGACTGGACTCTTACTCTTTCTGACTTGGATTGGTGGACTCCAAACCCTAGTGACTGCATTAGTATCCATCCTCCCGAACTCGTCCTCTGAAATACCTACAAAACAAGGAAACTGGGAGTGGGGGGTTAGATCGTTGTACGATCTAAGTGAGTGGACGTAAAACTGAAATGCTGATGTAAAAACATTTGATTCTAAAATCAAGGTTCTAAAAATAGCTTTATATAAAAATACTTTTTCTGAAAACCTTGTCTGAAATCTATTTTATAAAACTTGTCTTTCTGAAATCTGCTTTCTGAAAACCGTTTGTAAAAATCTTATCTCTGAAAACTATTTTCTGGAAATCCGATATCTGGAAACTAGTCTGTATCTGAAAAACTTGACGTATGGGGGCGTTACGTATCGCAGTCTCCCAAAGCATGCCACTATTGTCCCTGAAACTGGTGGTCTTGGGGCGTTACATATCGCCGTCCCCCAAGCCACTGAACTAGAACTGGGGGTGCAGATCTATGCTACCCTCCAATCTCCAAAACTATGATCTATGGGCATCTGTCATCCATAGTCCTGAACTAGGATCTGGGGGCGTTATGTATCGACATCCCCCTAGTCCTCTACATGTGCACATGTTCTCTCTTCATCAATTCCAAACTATATCAAGTTACATATTGGGGTGTGTTTTTCCCCATGCCCTGAAAATCTCAAAATTATGCTTTGGAAAATATTTCTTTTCTAAATCATCCTTATATGAAAAACAACTGTAATAAAATTATGGCTAACGCCATATATGCTCAAAAATAAGTCTGATATTAAAACTATTAAATAAAATTAGTTCTGAGAAAAGAGGTCCAATCATTGTTATGGAGTTTCACTAGCCTTTCTTCAATTCGCTAGGGAAGCTCGTGGTTCCTGAGGGTAATCTATAATCGAAAACTCAATTAGTTTATGTGGATGCTGGTTTTCGCCCGAGGTCCACAATCGTGAATTTGTAGTATGAGGGGCACGAGCAAACCTGCAAAATAAAAGTAGAGCGAAAGTGGAAGTTACTGCCTACCGGTGTGGTGGAAGCCGTAGGCACTCCGACGCTCAAGTTAGCCGAAATGAGAATGAGTTCAGGGTGAAAGGGTTAAGGTCTATGGAGTACCTTAACCACAGATTGTTTGCCGTGAGGGCGGTGTATTGGAGTTGTGTCTTGATGAAAAGAGTAATCTCAGGTAGAAGATCCCCTCTCTATTTCTTTGTCTTCTTATTTTATAGGTTCCCTGATGCAGGGCCCCTATTCTGCCCGTTGGAGTCTTCTCTCATGATGGTTTAATTCAGGTGATTTATGTCTGGTAACTGATGATCGTGTCTATATCTTGTAACTGTCGTCTTTATGGTGAAGTTCATGAATTTGGATTCTCTCTTGACTCTTGTAACTGGTGGCCGTTGGTTCTCGGGCTTGGGCCCATGAGGCTTCCTTGTATGGCATTTCTGTTTATAGGCTGAATCCGCTAGTGGGCTTCAGGTTCGGTGGTTGGTTTTGGGTTAAATGTCGATTTTACCCATGGGCCCAAATTTTGCACGTACAGTTTGTCCCCTACTCTCTAAGTTTGGAAGTCCTTGACTTGGAGAGTACCTTCGAATATGTCGAATGAATCAGGATACAGATGTCTACTTTACCGATCTTGGCAATGGTCCTGAGATAATCCACATGTCGTCCCGTCATACAGTATGGGGAAGGAAGATTTCAGGTCTTCTTTCATTTTCGACAATAGCCTTGGAGGTGTCCCTGGCTTGATCGAAACAGTCAAAGGCTTTTTGGGAATCAACCTCGAACGACATGTTGCATTGAGTAAGGGGGAGCTCACATCTTCTAGCTTGCCAACCACGTGAGCCTATATGGGAATGTCTTGTGTGTACTGAACTAGACAATGGTTTAGGAGATATCTCACTCGGCATGCCGTTCGGACAGAAGAAGTCCAAGTTCCACAGTTAGCATGTCGTATGGATTGGGCATGAATTTTTATTGGGCATAAGTAGTCATGGGGAAGTCCCTGGTCGACTGAACCAGATGGTGGTTCAGGTGTAATCTTACTCGACATGTCACATTTGAGCGAGTGAATTACCATAACACTTTATTTGACTCGACACGAGACACCGTGGGGATGTCCCCGGTTGACTGAACCAGATGGTGGTTCAGAAGTAATCTCACTCGACCTATAGCATGGGGCAAGTGGATAAAAATTTCTATTTGACTCGACATGGGTCATCATGGGGATGTCCCAGGTCGACTGAAGCAGATGGTGTTTCAAGAGTAATTTCACTCGACCTGTAGTATGCGGCAAGTGAATACAACTTTCTATTTTACTCGACATGAATCATCATGGGGATGTCCCCGGTCGACTGAACCAGATAGTGGTTCAGAAGTAATCTCACTCGACCTGTAGCATGGGGCAAGTGGATACATTTTCCTATTTGACACGACATGAGTCATCATGGGGATGTACCGGTTGACTGAACTAGATGGTGGTTCAGGATTAACTTCACTCGACCTGTAGCATGAGGCGAGTGAATACAACTTTCTATTTTACTCGACAAGAGTCATCATGGGGATGTCCCCGGTCGACTGAACCAGATGGTGGTTCAGGATTAATTTCACTCGACCTGAAGCATGAGGTGAATGAATACAACTTTCTATTTGACTCGACATGAGTCATCATGGGTGTGGGACACAAAAACTGGGTGACACATGTTGTTCTAGGCTCGCGGCCTAGTTGGGAGTATGGAGTAGCCCGCGGGGGACTAAACCGGAGAATAATGGAGTCGCCACCCGGTGTAAACCGGAAAATGAGATTTAAGGCCGCACTCACCCCTCGCAAGGGAAGACCTCAAACCGTTGGGTTCGGAATGGTCCCTTACTTATGCCACTTGTAATAAAATGATTTGTGCAATAATCTAACCAAGCCTAAGCAACATATTTCCAAGGATAATCTATTTCCAAGTTCGCATGCATAAATCAAAGGTTCATCTAAGTTCACATGTAACACATTTTTAAGTTTGCATACAACCTATTTGCATATAATCTATGTCCGAATTTGCATGCATAAAGATAAATATGGCTAGCATACAATGTTATAAGCACATTACATTCCATCATAGGCATGCTAGTAGATAATAATTGTACAATCACGCATGAAAGCAAATTGGAATAACGGCAAGCATATAACTTTATGAACATGTTGAATGGATGAATGCGGAAGCATAAGTAGATGACTATCATGTAAACATACATCATGGGAACGAACATGTAATCTTGTGCACACAATAAATGAACAATCAAAGAGGCAAATGACGAAATGAGTAACCATGCATGAGATGTGATGAAGGAGGATATGTTTACCATGGGCGTTCGTGCGGCGTTCGTAGCCGTGTTCGAACGGTAAACAGAAGGTTCACGTTCGAGTAGAGTTCATAAACGCGTTCGAAAGAACTGAGACAAAAAATATGCGTTCGTGCGGCGTTCTGAAACACGTTAGAACGGGGTTACAGCAGTGACCTCCAAAATGCAGTAAACAACATGACACATACATGAACGGATGAATAGATGACACCTAATAAATAATAACGGGCTAAAAGGCGCGGTAAAACATCGTGGTAAAGGATCTTTAACCCCTCGAAGTGGAGGACCTTTAATCTGACTTACTAAGCCCATGCGCAATGCAACATGATGCATGATTATGCAAGAAGATGACATACGAAGAAAAGCGAATAACGAAATAGAAGGCGCGGCAAAGTATCGTGGTAAAGGTTCTTTAACCCCTCGAAATAGAGGACCTTTAATCCAACTTACTAAGCCCATGCGCATCACATCATAATGCATATAAAAATAAAGATAACAATATCGAACTTCGTATACCCGATTGAACACATTTTACATCCAACTAAATATACATCATCAAGCGCGGCAAAGCATCGCGGTAAAGCTTCTTTAACCTCTCAAAATAGAGGACCTTTAATCCAACTTACTAAGCCCATGCGCTAATAACATAATGCATATAAAAAATAAAGACAACAATACCGGACTTCGTATACCCGATTGAACACATCTTACATTCAACCGAATATACATCAATCGGCGCGGAAAAGCATCGTGGTAAAGGATTTTTTAACCCCTCAAAATAGGGGACCTTTAATCCAACTTACTAAGCCAATGCGCTCGATCACATCATGCATATAAAAAATAAAGACAACAATATCGGACTTCGTATACCCGATTGAACACATCTTACATTCAACCGAATATACATCAACCGGCGCAGCAAAACATTATGGTAAAGGGTTTTAACCCCTCAAAATATGGGACCTTCAATCCAACTTACTAAGCCCATGCGCTCGATCACATCATTACACAAACGAATAACATGCAGAAATTAAATAACGAATAATAAACACATCAAAACAACATAAAACAAAAATATGCACCGTTTACTCAAGTGGTACCTGGAGTTGTATCCCGAGTACAGATCATACTACCGTCCATTCGGAATCGGCTATGAAATTTATGTCCGAGTTTCCATCCTATATACCACAAGAGGCGACACATTTTCCATTTTACTCAAGGGCCACAACATACATCATTCCACAATAATCATGCAAACGAAACTCAATAAACAATAAAAATATGAATAAAAATGGATGTGAAAAATACCCTCATGTCTAACCTTTTATGTCGACTTTTGGAAGCGCGTTACAAGTCCGTCGGAAGGGTTATCACTCCGCAACTTTTCTGGTTCACTGGTCTACGTCTTTCTTCACTATTTCGCTGCTCAAGCTACTGTTTTGACTCCGTTTTGCTGCTGCCTTGCTGATGTTTTAGGGTCAGTTTCGGTGATTATTTTAGGGTATTTTTGTCTTGGTTTAAAGTGCATATTTTTGGACTGTTTAAGGGCTGTTTTGGTCACTGTTTTAGGTGTGTTTTACGGCAGTTTGTGGGGTTAAGAGGTACGATTTATGGCTGTTTTCAGGACGTGATTAGAGGCAGTATGTGAGGATATTTGCGGCAGTGGACTGGGCTGTTTGTAGGGGGGTTATGCGCGTGAGTTGGGGCTAGTTTTAGAGGTACCTGATGCGTCAAAGGAGCAGTTTAGAGACTATGTATTTTGAGTTTGTGGCTTTGGCGTGAATTCCGAGAAGGTAACGCAGGTTGTGACAGGTGTTTTCTGCGTGAAGGGTTATGTGGCTAGAGGCCAGGGGACGTGTTGTGGAGTGGGCAGTTACGTGGGTTGTGTGTGCAATTCGGTTGTAGGTGCGTTTGATTGATGAGGGCAGATTGTCGAGGGCTTATGGTGCGTGAGGCGTGATGGGTACAAGGGGCAGGTGGCTTATGGCAGTATGGTTGTTATGTGCATGGGGCAGATGGCTTAGTGTGGTTAGGCGCAAGAGCATGCAGTTCACGCGAAGGCAGGTGATTTTGTGGGATATGCTGAGGCGGTGGAGTGAAGCTAGTTGAATTGAGGGTGATGAGTGGCTGTGTTGTGTGGATCTTTTGCCGAAGGGTTTATTTTCTTTTGTTCTGGTTTGTGGCCGTGAATGAGCTAGGAGCAAGGGTTGAAGTTTGTGTTATATTTTATAGTGAAAGGGTAGGGGAATGAATTAGGGTTTGCATGGTTTTTGAAAGGAAACAAAATCAATTATTGATGCATGTGTGGTATTTGATTTAAATAGTTTAGGCAAGGATATTTATTTTTTTTGGTGGAAATTATATTAAATTGGTAGGTGATTTTTAATTGGATATGATTTAGTTTAATTTAGGTAGGGATATATTTAGATTAGGAATTTAATTTGGTATTTAGATTTGATTTATTTTTAAATTTAATTTATTTTAATGCAATTTAATTGGTTTTAAATTTAATTTAATTTCATTTTAATTAATTTAATTTGTGACATGTATTTTAAATATTTTAATTATTTTTTTGGATTGGGCTTGGGTGAGATGGGCTAATTGGGCTTGGGTGTGAGGCTAGCAGCAAAACCAGAAATACCGACTCCGTTCGAACGCCGATTCGAACGCTACACGAACGCCCGCAATCTGCTTGACGTTCGAACGTGGTCACGAACGCAGCACGAACGAAAACAGTGAACTTGTGAAATGAACCTGATGACATACTTATTCTGAATTTCCCCTTCCGACGTCCGTTTCCCGTGTGACTTCCGTGACATAAAAGGTATTGCCTCTAAATGAGACTCATCATAGGGACTTATATGCAAAAATATAGTGCCTATAGTCGCCCCCACTTTAATGGGACTTGTGTAATGTGTAATACTGACAATCCTATCAAAGTTATGCAATGCATTTTTACTTACCTGGCTCGCCAGCTGCCATTTGACTTGCCATGTGTTGAGTTGAGTTGATTTGGTGGTGAGGTGCTGCGACCCCTGGTTCATTCCCGAACCGTGCTCCATTTTGGAGCCCCATTTTCGGCATCTATTGTGTTTGCTCCATTTTGGAGTGCCATTTTCGGCATTTGTTGTGTGTGCTCCATTTTGGAACGCCATTTTCGGCATTTGTTGTGTGTGCTCCATTTTGGAACGCCATTTTCGGCCTTTGCTGTGTGTGCTCCATTTTGGAACGCCATTTTCGGCATCTGTTGTGTGTGCTCCATTTTGGAGCGCTATTTTCGGCATCTGTTGTGTGTGCTCCATTTTGGAATGCCATTTTCAGCATCTGTTGTGTGTGCTCCATTTTGGAATGCCATTTTCGGCATCTGTTGTGTGTGCTCCATTTTGGAGCGCCATTTTCGGCATCTGTTGTGGTAGCGGTCTATTTCTAAACCGTGCTGTCCGAGAATGTGGCTCATTTTTGAACCATGACTTGATGAGGTGGTCTTTGCAGCTACAATCCTGCGAATACAAAACAAAAATTATATGTATGTGATATGTATGCATGTATGTATGGATGCATGATGCTGATGTGGGCCTCGCCCCCAAACCGATACCGATGTGGGCCTCGCCCCTAAACTGACACTGATGTGGCCCTCACCCCCAAACTGATACTGAAGTGGGCCTCGGCCCTGGGACTCATCCCCAAACTGATACTGATGTAGGCCTCGGCCCTGGGACTCATCCCCAAATTGATGTTGATGTGGGCCTCAGCCCTAACTGATATTGACATGGGCCTCGCCCTAAACTGATACTGATGTGGGCCTCGCCCCAAACTGATACTGACGTGGACCTCCCCCCCAGATTGATACTGAAATGGGCTTTGCCCTAAACTGATACTGACATGGGCCTCACCCTAAACTGATACTGATGTGGGCCTCGCCCCCAGACTGATACTGACGTGGACCTCGCCCCCAGACTGATACTGAAATGGGCCTCGCCCTAAACTGATACTGACATGGGCCTCGCCCTAAACTGATATTGATGTGGGCCTCGCCCCTAGACTGATACTGATATGGGCCTCGCCCCAGACTGATACTGAAATGGGCCTCGCCCTGTGATTCATTCCTGAAAACTGCTGACACTGTACTGTTGCTGCTTCTGGTTGGCTTGCGTTGGATGCTTTCTCTTTTTCTTTGTTGAAACCTGTGAATACAAAACAAAACAAACACAAAAAGGAATGCAAAATACTTTACGTGTATGCATGTATGCATGAATGAGTTTGATATCCCATTGGGTTAGGTCGTCCACCAATTCTCTTGGTGACTGCTCGGTCTTCTCCTCATATGGCAAAGTACTGCTTCAATTTATCCACATTGATCGGCTCGGTGAACTCATTTCCTTCCAAGTCTGACAGCCTCACTGCCCCATTTCCCATTACTGAACGGTTATTCTGTCTTTTCTGCTTGCTTCTTTTGGGAATCCCCCGTGTTCTGAGTGTCGCTGAATATCATGGTGTCAGGGTTGAATGCTTTTCTCAAATATACTCATGTTACAGGTTGAAAGGAAAGGACTCAGGCAAGTAGGTGAAATGGATGTATTTATTATTATTCAGGAAAAGGTCCAAACAAGTAGACGAAGTCAATGTCTTTATTAAAAATGCAGAAAATAAACCAGAAAGAACAGTTCCATTGCCTTCTTCCTTGGCCTATGGTTCTTCACTGCTGTCATCCTCTATCCTCATGGAAGAAACTGGGTGGTTGAGAGTTTGGCGGACAAAGCTTTCGGGCAGGCCGGAGTTGATCATGTAAGTGGGTGGGGGACATAGTGGTAATTTGGTAGAGGGTTACGATGTGTGTTGGGTTGTTCTTTCTTAGGATCAAGTACTTTACGGGCATCAATGAGGTTTTGGATTTCATGTCTAAGGCGGGTACAGTTGTCAGTTTCATGGCCTCTCCTCTGATGGAAGTGACAATACAGGCTTAGGTCAAGGTTGGGTGGTATAGGATCTGGAAGTGGTTTAGGCTCTAAGGGTTTTAAGAGCCCTTGTCCCTTCAACTTTTCAAATACCTTTGACAAAGGTCTACCATGGTTGGAGAATTGCCTGTTTCTGATGGCAGCGACTTCGGCATCAACGGGCTTGGTCTCAGAATGCCCCCCAAAAGTCCTCATATTATGGCCATATAACTTTCTGTTTTCAGATTCTTCTTCTTCTATATCCATGACAGTTTCCCTCAACTGTCGAAAATCTGCAATCATGGAGGTCATTCTCCTCAACTTTCCATAAATGGAGGGCTTGGTGCCCTTGATGATCATTTTGACTTGGTCCTTCTCTGAGGGCCGAGTCTGCATCTTTGGAAGTTGGCTTCTCCAGCGATCTACATACTCCTTGAAGCTTTCTTCCGGCTTCTGCTTAGTATTCTCCAAGTCGCGAAGCGACAAGTCGATCTTTAAGTCTATAACATACTGCTTCAGAAAAGCATCAGCTAGTTCCTTCCAATCTTCTTTAACCTTTTTCTCAAGGCTGTGATACCATACTACAGGTGCTCCCTCGAGTGACATCCCAAACATCTTTTGGACTTGGCGCTGTGATAGGATCACTGAACTCATCATTGAGACATATTGCCGCAGATGGACCCTCGGGTCCCCATTCCCATTGAACTTAGCCATATCAGGCATCTTGAACAGAGCTGGCAGCTGTTCTTCGAAGGTCAACGCCTCATAATCCAACAAGTCCTCATGTTTCCCCTTCAGTTTACTGGTAACTGACTCCATCTGATCACAAAGTTTTTGTATCTTGGCCTGAGACCCGGCTATTCTTCCCGTGGCATATTCAGCCATATCATCCTCAAATATAGGGATATCTTCACTCAATTTGTTCAGAGGCTCTTCACGTCTTACTGTGGGACACAAAAACTTGGCGACGCATGCTGTTCCGGGCTTGCGGCCCGGTTGGGAGTACGAAGTAGCCCGCAGGGGTCTAAACCGGAGAATAATGGAGTCGCCACCGGTGTGAACCTGGACAAAGATTTAAGGCCGCACTCACCCCTTGCAAGGGAAGAACTCAAACCGTTGGGTTCGGAATGGTCCATTACTTATGCCACTTGTAATGAAATGATTTGTACAATAATTTAACCAAGCCTAAGCAACATTTATTTCCAAGGAGTATTCTACTTTTAAGTTCACATGCATGAAAGTAATCATCATAACGGCAAACATGCAATAGCACACGGTAATCTCATGAACATGTTTCGATCATATAATATGGAAAACAAAGAACAACCTAAACATAATACAAACTCCAAACGCAAAATAAAGGACTAATCATGCTTGAAAATGAACAACTAATTATGGGCTAAATCATGCTTAAGAACCAAGTAGCATACTAACGGCTTAATCATGCTTGAATACCATCTCATGAACACATCAAATAAATAAATACAGGAATTCAAAAAGTATGATTGATTACATGATACAAGAGAAATCCCCTAAGAAACAATTATGCATGACATGTGATGAAAAGGACTCAGTTCAGTGTATGCGCGTTCGTGTAGCGTTCAAAAACGTGTTCGAACGGTAAACATAAGGTTCTCGTTCATGTGGCGTTTGATAACGCGTTCGAACGGGACTAGACCTGATGAAACAAATGCATGCGCATTCGAGTAGCGTTCGTAAACGCGTTCGAACGGTAAACAGAAGGTTCGCGTTCGTATAGCATTTGCTAACGCGTTCGAACAGGAGCAGACAGAAAACATGCGTTCGTGCGGCGTTCTGAAACGCGTTCGAACGGGGTTACAGCAGTGACCTCCAAAATGCAGTAAACAACATGACACATACATGAACGGATGAATAGATGACACCTAATAAATAATAGCGGGCTACAAGGAGCGGCGAAGCATCGTGGTAAATGATTTTAACCCCTCGAAACGGAGGACCTTTAATCCAAAGTACTAAGCTCATGCACTAATAACATAATACATATAAAAATAAAGACAACGATATCGGACTTCGTGTATCTGATTGAACATTTATTACATCCAATCGAATATACATTATCCGGCGCGGCGAAGCATCGTGGTAAAGGATTTTAACCTCTCAAAACAGAGGACCTTTAATCGCACTTACTAAGCCCATGCGCAAACAACACAATACATATATAAAAGGTAAATACAAGGATATCGGACTTCGTGTATCCGATTGAACATATCTTACATCCAATCGAATATACATTATCCGGCGTGGTAAAGCATCGTGGTAAAGGATTTTAACCTCTCAAAATAGAGGACCTTTAATCGCACTTACTAAGCCCATGCGCTTTATCTCATCATTACATAAACAAATAACATGCGGAAATCAAGTAGCGAATAATAAACAAATAAAAACAACATAAAACGAAATATGCGCCGTTTACTCAAGTGGTACGTGGAGTTGTATCCCGAGTACAGATCATACTACCGTCCATTCGGAATCGGCTATGAAATTTATGTCCGGGTTTCCATCCTATATACCACGAGAGGCGACACATTTTTCATTTTATTCAAGGGCCACAACAAACATCATTTTACAATTCATACATTTTCTATCTATTCAAGGGCCGCAACATGTATCACTTCATAATACATCTATCTACTCAAGGGCCACAGCATGCATCCTCCACAATAATCATGCAAACGAAACTCAATAAACGATAAAAATATAAATGAAAATGAATGTGAAAATTACCCTCAGGTCTAACCTTTTATGTCGACTTTCGGACTCGCGTTTCACGGTGATCGGAATGGCCAAAGCACCGCAACTTTCTGGTTCACTGGTTCAACACTTTAGCTCGGTGTTTTGCTGTTTAGGCCGCTATTTTCGCTCCATTTCGCTACTGTTTTGCAGCTGTTTTACAGCTGATTTTCGGTCACTTTGTTTGGTAATTTAGGCTACTGTTTTGGGTGTTTTAGGAGGACTGTTTGTGGTGGTTAATTAAGGGATAATGGGCTGCTGTTTTTTTGAAGGGTTTAAGAAGCAGTTTTTTCACTGTTTTGGGGTTGATTTAGGGTGTTTTCTGGACTATTTTCAGGGTCATATTTGCGGCAATCCTGGGCAGTAAATGGGGCTGCTTGCGACAGGTTTAGGGGCTCTGCAATGAAGGCTGAATGGCGTGAGCATAGGCTAGTTTGCAGGTGTTAAGGTTGGCTGGTTTCAGTGGTTATTTTGGCGCGATGGTTGCCCATGTGCATGGCTGGGCGTGAAGTGTTTGAGGGGGCTGGTGTGTGGGGTTGCTGAGTGTGGCGTGTGAGTCGTTGGCTGGTTAGGGCTTGTGCTTGTTTCAGGTTTGGCTTCTCGATTTTCACTGGGGTTTAGGGCTGTTGTGCTTGGTCGGTTGGATGGAAGTGCTGTTGAGTGAGAGGGGAAGGTGAAGGTTTTGTCTTTGGTCAGTGAGGGTTCCTTTAATGTGTAAACTGTTTCTTTGATTCAGTCAGTTTGGCCATGTGTCAGCCCTTGGTTATTGCTAGGTTTTTAGTCTAGTTATGGGCGTGAGTTGGCTTTATTGTAGAGAGTGGAGGGCTGCTCTGTGTTAGGGTTTTTTGTGTTGTTTTCGAGTTGGCTGAGAGAGGCATGAGGGTTGGTAGAAGGAGAGGGGGATTGAATAGGGCGTTAAGATTATTAGGGTTCCATTGTCTTATTTCTTTGTTTGTGTCGTGAGAGAGGAGGAGTATTAGGGTTGGATTTGTGCTATTTTTATAGTGACAAGGTAGGGTTAGGGTTGTGCATGGTTTTTGAATAGGAAAGAAATAAATTCAATAATGCATGTGTGGTATTTGATTTAATTATTTTAGGCAAGAATATTTATATTTTGGTGGGGAATATACTTAAATTGGTGAGTGATTTATTTAATTTAGGAAAAGATTTATTTAATTTTGGAATTAGATTTTAATTAGATATTAATTTAATTTAATTTCAATTTAATGGTTTTAATTTAATTTCAATTTAATTTAATTTAATTGGTTTTAATTTGTGACATGTATTTTAAATGTTTTAATTATTTTTTGGATTGGGCTTGGGTGAGATGGGCTTGGTGTAGTTTTGGGCCAAGGCTAAGGGGGTATTTTAATAACGGAGGTCCAACAAGCGAGCCTGATGCTAAAAAAAGGACTAAAATCTAACAAAAATACCGGTTCCCTTCCAACGTCCGTTTCCCGCGACTTCCGCGACTTAAAAGGTAGTGTCTCCAAATGAGACTCATCATAGGGACTTATATGCAAAAATGCAGTGCCTACAGTCGCCCCCACTTTGATGGGACTTGTGCAGTGTGTGGTAAGAGCAATCCTATCAAAGTTATGCTATGCATTTTTACTTACCTGGATCGCCAGCTGCCACCTGACTTGTCTGCTGCTCCGCTGAGCTGATGATGCAGTGGACCTCGATCTTGGGACGCATCCCAATAACTGCAACTGATGTGTGGGCCTTGACACTGGGACGCATCCCCAAACTGGAACTGCAGTGGACCTCGATCCTGGGACGCATCCCAATAACTGCAACCGACAACGGGGGCCTCGACCCTGGGACGCGTCCCAATACCGCTGACAAAATGGGCCTCGACCTTGGGACGCATCCCAAAAACTAAAGGTGCAGGGGGCCAACGGCCCTAGGACGCATCCCGATAACTGCAACCAACAACGGGGGCTCACGGCCCTGGGACGCATCCCGATAACGTTTCCTAAATGGGCCTCGACCTTGGGACGCATCCCCAAAACTAAAGGTGCAGGGGGGCAACGGCCCTGGGACGCATCCCGATAAATCCAACCGACAACGGGGGCTCACGGCCCTGGGACGCATCCCGAGAACGTTGCCAAAATGGGCCTCGACCATGGGACACATCCCAAAAACTGCTGATGATATGGGTTTACAACCCTGGGACGCATCCCCAAAATTGCTGATACTGAAGAAGTGGGTACAACCCTGGAACGCATCCTCAAAACTGTTGATACCGATGAAGTAGGTTACAACCCTGGGACGCATCCCCAAAACTACTGATATAATATGGGCCTCGACCCAGGGACGCATCCCCAAAACTGTCAATGTTGAAGAAGTGGGTACAACCCTGGGACGCATCCCCAAAACTGCTGATACTGATGAAGTGGGTTACAACCCTGGGACGCATCTCCAAACTGCTACTGATGCTGATGTGGGTCTCGACCCTGGGACTCATCCCTAAAACTGATATTGATGCTGATGCGGGCCTCGACCCTAAGACTCATCCCTGAAACTGATACTGCTGTGGGTCTCGACCCTGGTACTCATCCCTACAACTGATATTGATGATGACGTAGGCCTCGGCCTTGGGACTTATCCCTGAAACTGATGCTGATGTGGGCCTTGACCTTGGGACTCATCCCCAAAAACTGATATTGATGTAGATGTGGGCCTCGCCCCAAACCGG
Organism: Zanthoxylum bungeanum; assembly: GCA_019454045.1. Classification (NCBI taxonomy): domain Eukaryota; kingdom Viridiplantae; phylum Streptophyta; class Magnoliopsida; order Sapindales; family Rutaceae; genus Zanthoxylum; species Zanthoxylum bungeanum. Next base: position 75,025 of record SKCR01046904.1, on the reverse strand, counting down.
TACTGATATGGGCCTCGCCCGTAGACTGATATTGATGTAGGCCTCGCCCGCAGACTGATACTGATGTGATGCGGGCCTCACCCCCAGAGTGCCATACCAAGCAGGACTGAAATTGATAAGGATGTGGGCCCCGCCCCTAGAGTGCCATACCCGGCAAGACTGATACTGATAACGATATGGACCTCACCCCCGAACTGTTACTGATATTGGCCTCCCCCCCAAAACTGATACTGATATGGGCCTAGCCCCATACTGATACTGATATAGATGTGGGCCTCGCCCTAAACCGGTACTGATATGGGCCTCGCCCGCAGACTGATACTGATGTGGGCCTCGCCCGCATACTGATACTGATGTGGGTCTCGCCCCCAGACTGATACTGATGTGATGCAGACCTCGCCCTCAGAGTGCCATACCAAGCAGGACTGATTCTGATAAGGATGTGGGCCCCGCCCCCAGAGTGCCATACCCGGCAAGACTGATACTGATAACGATATGGGCCTCACCCCCGAAATGTTACTGATATCGGCCTCGCCCCCAAAACTGATACTGATATGGGCCTAGCCCCATACTGATACTGATATAGGCCTCGCCCCCATGCTGATACTGATGTGGGCCTCGCCCCAAACTGATACTGAAATGGGCCTCGCCCCTAGAGTGCCATACTCGACCAGACTAATAATGATAATGTGGGCTTCGCCCCAAGAGTGCCATACCCGGCAAGACTGATGGTGATGCTAATGTGTCATTTCAACATATTAAATTGCCTCTCATGAGATAATCCTGATAGCTAGACATATTTTCGTCCTCAACGAATGCTTTCGCATCGAAACCTGAGAACTTTCAAAGTACTTGATACACTCAACTCCGATCCTTTGAATAAGTGATCTGAACTAGACTCCTAGTGTGTGTGTGCCAGGGCTCTTTCGCAGTTTATTCCTTAAGTGAACTAACTCGATGATTTCGTTTCGGAGAATCAGATCGGTGGGTCTAACCAAACTGGATGTCTTGATCACACTCTGTGATTACTTCGTCATACTCAACAATATGGTCTTCTTCTCTTTTCTTGTCTCTTTCTTTTCATTATTTTCATTTTTTTTTGACACATCTACCCTTTAAGGTAGCATTTCTTCTCATGGTGGTCCTAATACTCGCCCATGGGTAGCTTCACGCTTATCGGTTATAAACGGCCTATTTTTTTCTTTTCTTTTCAGAGACTTTCTTTGCTTCCAACCATATCATATATCGTAGCATAAGTAAACCAGGGTGGACATCCAGGCAAATGGTCATTCACCGATCCATCATCCCTTTGACTAGTCATCTTGCCAACCACTCAGGTTTCCACTGTTGAGATCCCGTAATCAAGTGCCCGCGAGTCTAGTTGAGATCAATCCATTCAGAATACGAGACGAGAGCATGTCTTGCACTTATCGTTTCTAAAGCTTCTCCCTACAGCAAACAATGTCATCACCGGACATATGTCTAACTATCAAAGATTTCTCTCTCTCATTTTTTTTTCACTCATTCCACAGAATTCTTCCGTCATCTTCTGATAATGTGGGCTTCGTCCCTTGAGATCCATTCCCGAAACTCAAACTCATATGGGCCTCGGCCCTGGGACTCCTCCCCAAAACTAGCACCAATGTGGGCCTCAACCCTCAGATTACTACCCGCATCTGTCACCAACATGGGCCTCAGCCCTAGGATTATTACCTGAATCTGATACTGTGCTTTCGCTGTTTCTGAATGGCTTGTCTTTGCCGCTTTCTCTTTTCTTCTTCAAAACCTGTGAACATAAAACAAAACAAACACAAAAGGAATGTAAAATGGGTTACGTGTATGCATGTATGCATGAATGAATTTCCTATCCCGTTAGGTTAGGTTTTCTGCTGGTACTCTTGGTGGCTGCTCGGTCTTTTGACAAGTCTGCCATCTTCCCTAACCAACAGGTATCTATGATGGATTTTTAGAACACAAGGGGTTAGCATGATGCATGTATGCATGAGTGCATGTCATGTATGCGATGTATGGAATAAATAAGCTTATAAAAGAATTCGCACTAATTGGCCCATTATCATTTTAAAGTGTTCAATCATATTATTGCGCGGTGCAAACTTGTCCCAGTTGAAATGGCCCAACAGGTTTACACTTCACGATAACATAACCAAATAACTTCAAATGATAAAGGGCCTATACATAAAATGGCCCATCGGCATTTTAGAAGCCTTTGGTCCAACTGTCAAAGGACACGAACTCGTCCCAGTTTAAATGGCCCAACAAGTTCACATCTCTTGAAAAAAGGTCCAACTGGATCCAAATAACAATGGTCCAAAACACAAACATGACAAGATAATTCAAGCATAAAGCAATAAGTTCTATAGAGTGGCCCACCAACATTTCAGAAGCTTTGGGCCTAATTGTCATAGAATACGAACTCGTCCTAGTTTAAATGGCCCAACAAGTTCGTACTTCTGACAAAAAGTCCAACTGCATCCAAATGAGGATGGTCCACAAGCACAAGGAAATAGTTGCTATAGGCCATACAACCCCGGTCTACGCGTGGGGTCGTGGGAGTATAGGAAAAACTCTCACTGGCGAAGGATTACCCACAACTAGGTCTCCCCACTCAAGGGTTCGAGCGACCAAGTGAGCGCACCTTTTTTATACCTTACAATACGTGCCAATGAGTTATGGTGTGTGACTGACTGTCAAATGGATTTCCTGTTGTAGATTCCCCAGAGGGAGGGTGGAGCGAGGCTCTCTTAAGTACCCTAGCCTCTTAGGCTCTTATCGCTTGGTTACAGGATTAAACAACGAGTCCTCCAAATTAGTCCATCACAATAGGCCACAAGTAAGTGATTATCTAGGTGCCTTCACAGCTTTTCCTTATAGAAAGGAAGTGAAGGAGGGAAGACACCAAACCTTTACCTAGCCTTAAAAGTGCCTTTGATTAAACCTCTTTTAACCCACAGTAGACACGTATAATTAAAGCACAAATCAAAACATTACAAGACAATATTTCGGGGCCGATTCTCTTTCCCCAGTGGAGTCGCCAGACTGTGGGACACAGAAACTAGGCGACGCATGCTGTTCCAGGCTCGTGGCCCGGTTGGGAGTACGGAGTAGCCCGCGGGGGACTAAACCGGAGAATAATGGAGTCGCCACCCGGTGTGAACCGGGACAAAGATTTAAGGCTGCACTCACCCCTCGCAAGGGAAGACCTCAAACCGTTGGGTTCGGAATGGTCCCTTACTTATGCCACTTGTAATGAAATGATTTGTGCAATAATTTAACCAAGCCTAAGCAACATTTATTTCCAAGAAGTATTCTACTTTTAAGTTCACATGCATAAAAGTAATCATCATAACGGCAAACATGCAATAGCACACGGTAATCTCATGAACATGTTTCGATCATATAATGCGGAAAACAAAGAACAACCTAAACATAATGCAAACTCCAAACGCAAAATAAAGGACTAATCATGCTTGAAAATGAACAACTAAATGGGCTAAATCATGCTTAAGAACCAAGTAGCATACTAACGGCTTAATCATGCTTGAATTCCATCTCATGAACACATCAAATAAACAAATGCAGCAATTCAAATAGTATGATTGATTACATGATACAAGAGAAATCACCTAAGAAATAATTATGCATGACATGTGATGAAAAGGACTCAGTTCAGTGTATGCGCGTTCGTGTAGCGTTCGAAAACGCGTTCGAACGGTAAACATAAGGTTCTCGTTCGTGTGGCGTTTGATAACGCGTTCGAACGGGACCAGACCTGATGAAACAAATGCATGCGCATTCGAGTAGCGTTCGTAAACGCATTCGAACGGTAAACAGAAGGTTCGCATTCGTATAGCATTTGCTAACGCGTTCGAACGGGAGCAGACAGAAAATATGCGTTCGTGCGGCGTTCTGAAACGCGTTCGAACGGGGTTACAGCAGTGACCTCCAAAATGCAGTAAACAACATGACACATACATGAACGGATGAATAGATGACACCTAATAAATAATAGCAGGCTACAAGTCGCGGCGAAGCATCTTGGTAAAGGATTTTAACCCCTCGAAACGGAGGACCTTTAATCCAACTTACTAAGCCCATGCACTAATAACATAATACATATAAAAATAAAGACAACGATATCGGACATCGTGTATCCGATTGAACATATCTTACATCCAATCGAATATACATTATCCGGCGCGGCGAAGCATCGTGGTAAAGGATTTTAACCTCTCAAAATAGAGGATCTTTAATCGCACTTACTAAGCGCATGCGCAAACAACACAATACATATATAAAAGGTAAAGACAAGGATATCGGACTTCATGTATCCGATTGAACATATCTTACATCCAATCGAATATACATTATCCGGCGCGGCAAAGCATCGTGTTAAAGGATTTTAACCTCTCAAAATAGAGGACCTTTAATCGCACTTACTAAGCCCATGCGTTTTATCTCATCATTACATAAACAAATAACATGCGGAAATCAAGTAGCGAATAATAAACAAATCAAAACAACATAAAATGAAATATGCGCCATTTACTCAAGTGATACGTGGAGTTGTATCCCGATTACAGATCATACTACCATCCATTCGGAATCGGCTATGAAATTTATGTCCGGGTTTCCATCCTATATACCACGAGAGACGACACATTTTTCATTTTATTCAAGGGCCACAACATACATCATTTTACAATTCATGCATTTTCTATCTATTAAAGGGCCGCAACATGTATCACTTCATAATACATCTATCTACTCAAGGGCCACAGCATGCATCCTCCACAATAATCATGCAAACGAAACTCAATAAACGATAAAAATATAAATGAAAATGAATGTGAAAAGTACCCTCAGGTCTAACCTTTTATGTCGACTTTCGGACTCGCGTTTCACGGTGATCGGAAGGGCCAAAGCACCGCAACTTTCTGGTTCACTGGTTCAACACTTTAGCTCAGTGTTTTGCTGTTTAGGCCGCTATTTTCGCTCCATTTCGCTGCTGTTTTGCAGCTGTTTTACAACTGATTTTCGGTCACTTGTTTGGTAATTTAGGCTACTGTTTTGGGTGTTTTAGGGGGACTGTTTGTGGTGGTTAATTAAGGGATAATGGGCTGCTGTTTTTTGAAGGGTTTAGGAAGAAGTTTTTTCACTATTTTGGGGTTGATTTATGGTGTTTTCTGGACTATTTTTAGGGTCAGATTTGCGGCAATCCTAGGCAGTAAATGGGGCTGCTTGCGACAAGTTTAGGGGCTGTGCAATGAAGGCTGAATGGCGTGAGTAGAGGCTAGTTTGCAGGCGTTAAGGTTGGCTGGTTTCAGTGGTTATTTTGGCGTGATGGTTGCTCATGTGCATGGCTGGGCATGAAGTGTTTGAGGGGGCTTGTGCATGGGGTTGCTGAGTGTGGCGTGTGAGTCGTTGGCTGGTTAGGGCTTGTGCTTGTTTCAGGTTTGGCTTCTCGATTTTCACTGGGGTTTAGGGCTGTTGTGCTTGGTCGGTTGAATGGAAGGGCTGTTATGTGAGAGGGGAATGTGAAGGTTTTGTCTTTGGTCAGTGAGGGTTCCTTTAACGTGTAAACTGTTTCTTTGATTCAGTCAGTTTGGCTGTGTGTCAGCCCTTGGTTATTGCTAGGTTTTTAGTCTGGTTATGGGCGTGAGTTGGCTTCATTGTAGAGAGTGGAGGGCTGCTCTGTGTTTGGGTTTTTTGTGTTATTTTCGAGTTGGCTGAGAGAGGCATGAGGGTTGGTAGAAGGAGAGGGGGATTGAAGAGGGCGTTAAGATTATTAGGGTTCCATTGTCCTATTTCTTTGTTTGTGCCGTGAGAGAGAATGAGTCTTGGGGTTGGATTTATGCGATTTTTATAGTGACAAGATAGGGTTAGGGTTGTGCATGGTTTTTGAATATGAATTAAATCAATTAAATAATGCATGTGTGGTATTTGATTTAATTATTTTAGGCAAGAATATTTATATTTTGGTGGGGAATATACTTAAATTGGTGAGTGATTTATTTAATTTAGGAAAAGATTTATTTAATTTTGGAATTAGATTTTAATTATATATTAATTTAATTTAATTTCAATTTAATTGGTTTTAATTTAATTTCAATTTAATTTAATTTAATTGGTTTTAATTTGTGACATGTATTTTAAATGTTTTAATTTTTTTTTTTATTGGACTTGGGTGAGATTGGCTTGGTGTAGTTTTGGGCCAAGGCTAAGGGTGTATTTTAATAACGGAGGTCCAACAAGCGAGCCTGAAGCTAAACAAGCGACTAAAATCTAACAAAAATACTGGTTCCCTTTCGACGTCTGTTTCCCGCGACTTCCGCGACATAAAAGGTAGTGTCTCCAAATGAGACTCATCATAGGGACTTATATGCAAAAATGCAGTGCCTACACTTACATTCTCAGAGTTTCCTCCAGCACGGGGCACAACCATATTTGCCATGGCAGTAGTCAAGGCTTGCAACTGTTCGGTAATCTTGGCGAAACCATTTTCCTACTGATCTATCCGGGATACCTCATTATCGGATGTACTCATATCTGTTACCGGTCTTTTAGTGAGTCTTTCCTCTTCCCTAACCCAACGGGAATCTATAATGGCTTTTAGACACAAGGATTAACATGATGCGTGTATGCATGAAATAAATGAGATGCATGCGGTACAAGGAATATATCAACTCATTAAAATTTTCACATAAATCGGCCCATCATCATTTTAGAAGCTTTTGGGCTAACTGTCATAGGAGTGAACTCATCCCAGCTTAAATGGCCCAACAACTTCACATCTCATGACAAGAAGTCCAACCGTATCCAAATGATAATGTTCCTAAACACAAACATATAATGGCCCATTGGCGTTTTGGAAGCTTTTTGCCCAATCATCATAAGATATGTTCTTGTCCCAGTTTAAATGGCCCAACAAGCCCATATCCCATGATAAAAGGTCCAAATGGATCCAAATGACAATGTCCCCAAACACAAGCTTACAAAAATAATTTCTACAGAGTGGCCCATCAACATTTCAGAAGCTTTTGGCCCAATTATCATAGGATACGAACTCGTCCCAGTTTAAATGGCCAAACAAGTTCGCATTTCTGACAAGAAGTCCAACTTCATCCAAATGAGGATGGTCTACAAGCACAAGGAAATAGTTGCTATAGGCCATACAATTCCGGTCTACGTGTGGGTTTGCGGGAGTGTAGACAAAGACTCTCGCTGGCGAAGGATTATCCACAACTAGGTCTCCCCACTCAAGGGTTCGAGCGACCAAGTGAGCGCACCTTTTTTATACCTTACAGTACGTGCCAACGAGTTATGGTGTGTGACTGACTGTCAGATGGATTTCCCATTGTTGATTCCCCAGAGGGAGGGTGGAGCGAGGCTCTCTTAAGTACCCTAGCCTCTTAGGCTCTTATCGCTTGGTGTCAAGAATAAACAATGAGTCCTCCAAATTAGTCCATCACAGTAGGCTACGAGTGGATGATTATCTAGGTGCCTTCGCAGCTTTTCCTTCTAGAAAGGTAGTGAATGAAGGAAGACACCAAACCATTACCCAGCCTTAAAAGTGCCTTTGATTAAACCCCTTTTAACCCACAGTAGACATGGTTAATTAAAGCACAAATCATAATATTACAAGACATTATTTCGGGGCCGATTCTCTATCCCTAGTGGAGTCGCCAGACTGTGGGACACAGAAACTGGGCGACGCATACTATTCTAGGCTCGCGGCCTAGTTGGGATACGGAGTAGCCCGCGGGGGACTAAACTGGAGAATAATGGAGTTGCCACCCGGTGTGAACAGGGAAAATGAGATTTAAGGCCGCACTCACCCCTCGCAAGGGAAGACCTCAAACCGTTGGGTTCGGAATGGTCCCTTACTTATGCCACTTGTAATAAAATGATTTGTGCAATAATCTAACCAAGCCTAAGCAACATATTTGCAAGGATAATCTATTTCCAAGTTCGCATGCATAAATCAAAGGTTTATCTAAGTTCACATGTAACATATTTTTAAGTTTTCATACAACCTATTTGCATATAATCTATGTCCGAATTTGCATGCTTAAAGATAAATATGGCTAGCATACAATGTTATAAGCACAATACATTCCATCATAGGCATGCCAGTAGATAATAATTGTACAATCACGCATGAAAGCAAATCGGAATAACGACGAGCATATAACTTTATGAACATGTTGAATGGATGAATGCGGAAGCATAAGTAGATGACTATCATGTAAACATACATCATGGGAACGAACATGTAATCTTGTGTACACAATAAATGAACAATCAAAGAGGCAAATGACGAAATGAGTAACCATGCATGAGATATGATGAAGGAGGATCTGTTTACCGTGGGCGTTCGTGCGACGTTCATAGCCGCGTTTGAACGGTAAACATAAGGTTCGCGTTCGAGTAGCATTTGTTAACGCATTCGAACGAACTGAGACAGAAAACATGCGTTCATGCGACGTTCTGAAACGCGTTAGAATGGGGCTACAGCAGTGGCCTCCAAAATACAGTAAACAACATGACACATACGTGAACGGATGAATAGATGACACCTAATAAATAATAACGGGCTAAAAGGCGCGGCAAAGCATCGTGGTAAAGGATCTTTAACCCCTCGAAGTGGAGGACCTTTAATCCGACTTACTAAGCCCATGCGCAATGCAACATGATGCATGATTATGCAAGAAGATGACATACGAAGAAAAGCGAATAACGAAATAGAAGGCGCGGCGAAGTATCGTGGTAAAGGTTCTTTAACCCCTCGAAATAGAGGACCTTTAATCCAACTTACTAAGCCCATGAGCCTCATCATAATGCATATAAAAAATAAAGATAATAATATCGAACTTCGTATACCCGATTGAACACATTTTACATCCAACTGAATATATATCATCCGGCACGGCAAAACATCGCGGTAAAGGTTTTTTAACCTCTCAAAATAAAGGACCTTTAATCCAACTTACTAAGCCCATGCGCTAATAACAAAATGCATATAAAAAATAAAGACAACAATATCGGACTTCGTATACCCGATTGAACACATCTTACATTCAACCGAATATACATCAACCGGCGCGACAAAGTATCCTGGTAAAGGATTTTTTAACCCCTCAAAATAGGGGACCTTTAATCCAACTTACTAAGCCCATGCGCTCGATCACATCATGCATATAAAAAATAAAGACAACAATATCGGACTTCGTATACCCGATTGAACACATCTTACATTCAACCGAATATACATCAACCGGCGCGGCAAAGCATCGTGGTAAAGGGTTTTAACCCCTCAAAATAGGGGACCTTTAATCCAACTTACTAAGCCCATGCGCTCGATCACATCATTACACAAACGAATAACATGCAGAAATTAAATAACGAATAATAAACACATCAAAACAACATAAAACAAAAATATGCACTGCATTTCGGAATCGGCTATGAAATTTATGTCCAGGTTTCCATCCTATATACCAAAAGAGGTGACACATTTTTGGTTTTTACTAAATGGCCACAACATACATCATTCCACAATAATCATGCAAATGAAACTCAATAAACAATAAAAATATGAATAAAAATGGATGTGAAAAATACCCTCAGGTCTAACCTTTTATGTCGACTTTCAGAAGCGCGTTACAAGTCCGTCGGAAGGGTTATCACTCCGTAACTTTTATGGTTCACCGGTGTAGGCACTGCATTTTTGCATATAAGTCCCTATGATGAGTCTCATTTGGAGACACTACCTTTTAAGTCACGGAGGTCACGAAAAATGGACATCGGAAGGGGAAATTCAGAATAAACAAGGTTCACTGTTTTCGTTCGTGCTGCGTTCATGAATACGTTCGAACGCCAAACAGATTGCAGGCGTTCGTGCCGAGTTCGAGGAGGCATTCGAACGGTGTCGGTAATTCAGGTTTTGCTGCTAGCCTCACATTAAGCCCAATTCGCCCAAGCCTTGGCCCACACGCCCCAGCCCACTTAAAACACATATTTAACACATGGCGAAATCAAAACAAATCTAAAAATCACATACCAAATTAAAATAAACATTAAAATCAATCAAATATTTTAATTCCTTAATTAAGATATTCACCCACCAATTACACAAGATTCCTTCCTAACTAAAAAAATCACATACTAAATTAAAAATATGTCATCAATTATAAAAAATTAAAGATATTGACTTCCTAATCTAAACCAAATTTTTCCTCCCTCAATCTTTGACTTTCCTTGCTCAACACTAAATCAAATCCCTTCCTTGTGAGACAAGGTGAAGCCCTAGCCATTCTCTATATAAACAACCCCTAACCAAGACATGAGGCGCTAGCTCATACACAAGACTTACACGAAATCACAACACCAAGAGCTCTAGCCACTCACGACAATAGCAAGAAGAAAAACACAAAAAATTCTCTTCATCCCCTTCCCCTAATCACCGAAAACCTGACCTCCATTTAGCAACCTTGTATCACCGAAAAACAGCCCATACAGCAGCCCTAACACACACATAAAACAGCCCCCGAACCACACCATAACACCACCGAAAATCACACCCAAAACAGTAGCCAAAACATCCCAAAAATAGTAACTAAAATACAGCAGCAACAATAGCAAAACTGCAGCAAATCGGAGTCAAAATAGCAGTAAATCAGAGTCAAAACAGTAGCTTGAGCAGTGGAACAGCGAGGAAAGGTGTGAACCTGTGAACCGAAGGAGTTACGGAGCATTCCCCCCCTTTCGACGACCGTACACCGTACTACCGAGAGACGACGAAAAAGGTTTTGAAGCAGAAAGAGAGAAAGCGGAAAAGACAAGCCAATCAGAAACAGCGACAGCACTGTAGCAGTTTGGGGGCGAGGCCCATATCAGTATCAGTCTGGGGCCAAGGCCCACATCAGCATCAGTTTCTACTGGGTATGGCACTCTGGGGGTGAGCCCCACATTCTTATCAACATCAGTCTGGCCGTGTATGGCACTCTTGGGGTGAGGCCCACTTCCTTATCTGCATCAGTCTGGCCGGGTATGGCACTCTGGGGGCGAGCCCCACATCCTTATCAACATCAGTCTGGCCGGGTATGGCACTCTTGGGGCGATGCCCACATCCTTATCTGCATCAGTCTGGCCGGGTATGGCACTCTGGGGGCGAGGCCCACATCCTTATCCGCATCAGTCTGGCCGGGTATGGCACTCTGGGGGCGAGGCCCACATCCTTATCCGCATCAGTCTGGTCGGGTATGGCACTCTGGGGGTGAGGCCCACATCCTTATCAGTATCATTCTGGCAGGGTATGGCTCTCTGAGGGCGAGCCCCACATCCTTATCAACATCAGTCTGGCCGGGTATAGCACTCTGGGGGCGAGGCCCACATCCTTATCATCATCAGTCTAGCCGGGTATGGCACTCTGGGGGCGAGGCCCACATTAACATCAGATCAGTTTTGCCGGGAATGGAGACATCAGATCAATTTTGCCGAGTACGGCACTCCGGTATGGAGATATTACTACGACGCCTTGGGTATGAGGTTTAGCATGCCAGGTACGGCACTCCGGGTATGGAGATATTACTGCGACGCCTTGGGTATGAGGTTTAGCAAGCCAGGTACGACACTCCGGGTATGGAGATATTACTACGACGCCTTGGGTATGAGGTTTAGCACGCCAGGTACGGCACTCCGGGTATGGAGATATTACTGCGACGCCTTGGGTATGAGGTTTAGCAAGCCAGGTACGACACTCCGGGTATGGAGATATTACTGCGACGCCTAAGGTATGTGGTTTAGCACGCCAGGTACGTCACTCCGGGTATGGAGATATTACAGCGACGCCTTGGTTACGAGGTTTAGCACACCAGGTACGACACTCGGGTATGGAGATATCACTGCGACACTCTGGGTACGGAGACGCAACTGTGACACTTCAGGTATGAGGTTTAGCATGCCAGGTACGACACAACATACACTCCATGAAGTGTCGTAGTTGCGTCTCCGTACCCAGAGTGTCGCAGTGATATCTCCATACCCGGAGTGCTGTACTTGGCGTACTAAACCTCATACCCGAAATGTCGCAGTTGCGTCTCCGTACCTAGAGTGTCGCAGTGATATCTCCATACTCGGAGTGCCGTACTTGGCATGCTAAACCTCGTACCCAAGGCGTCGCTGAAATATCTCCATACCTGGAGTGACGTACCTAGCGTGCTAAACCTCATACCTAAGGCGTCGCAGTAATATCTCCATACCCGGAGTGCCGTACCTGGCTTGCTAAACCTCATACCCAAGGCGTCGCAGTAATATCTCCATACCCGGAGTGCCGTACCTGGCTTGCTAAACCTCATACCCAAGGCGTCGCAGTAATATCTCCATACCCGGAGTGCCGTACCTGGCGTGCTAAACCTCATACCCAGGCGTCGCAGTAATATCTCCATACCCAGAGTGCCATACCTGGCGTGATAAACCTCATACCCAAGGCATCGCAGTAATATCTCTATACCCGGAGTGCCGTACCTAGCCTGCTAAACCTCATACCCAAGGCGTCGCAGTAATATCTCCATACCCGGAGTGCAGTACTCGGCAAAATTGATCTGATGTCTCCATACTCGGAGTGCCGTACCCGGCAAAACTGATCTGATGTTAATATGGGCCTCGCCCCCAGAGTGCCATAACCGCTAGACTGATGATGATAAGGATGTGGGCCTCGCCATCAGAGTGCCATACCCGGCCAGACTGATGTTGATAAGGATGTGGGGCTCGCCTTCAGAGCGCCATACACTGCCAGACTGATGCTGATAAGGATGTGGGCCTCGTCCCTAGAGTGCCATACCCGGCCAGACTGATGTTGATAAGGATGTGGGCCTCGCCCCCATAGTGCCATACCCGGCCAGACTGATGCGGATAAGGATGTGGGCCTCGCCCCCAGAGTACCATACCCGGCCAGACTGATGCGGATAAGGATGTGGGCCTCGCCCCAAGAGTGCCATACCCGGCCAGACTGATGTTGATAAGGATGTGGGGCTCACCCCCAGAGTGCCATACCCGGCCAGACTGATGCGGATAAGGATGTGGGCCTCGCCCCAAGAGTGCCATACCCGGCCAGACTGATGTTGATAAGGATGTGGGGCTCGCCCCCAGAGTGCCATACTCAGCAGAAACTGATGCTGATTTGGGCCTTGCCCCCAGACCGATACTGATATGGACCTCGCCCCCAAACTGCTACAGTGCTGTCACTGTTTCTGATTGGCTTGTCTTTGCCGCTTTCTCTCTTTCTGCTTCAAAACCTTTTTCGTTGTCTCTCGGTAGTACGGTGTACGGTCATCGAAAGGGGGGGAATGCTCCGCAACTCCTCCGGTTCATAGGTTCACACCTTTCCTCGCTGTTCCACTGCTCAAGCTACTGTTTTGACTCCGATTCACTGCTATTTTGACTCCGATTTGCTGCAGTTTTGCTATTGTTGCTGCTGTATTTTAGTTACTGTTTTTGGGATGTTTTGGCTACTGTTTTGGGTGTGATTTTCGGTGGTGTTATGGTGTGGTTCGGGGGCTGTTTTATGTCTGTGTTTAGGGCTGCTGTATGCGTGTTTTACGGCTGCTGTATGGGCTGTTTTTTGGTGATACAAGGTTGCTAAATGGAGGTCAGGTTTTCGGTGATTAGGGGAAGGGGATGAAGAGAATTTTTTGTGTTTTTCTTCTTGCTATTGCCGTGAGTGGCTATGGCTCTTGGTGTTGTGATTTTCATGTAAGTCTTGTGTATGAGCTAGCAGCCTCATGTCTTTGTTAGGGGTTGTTTATATAGAGAATGGCTAGGGCTTCACCTTGTCTCACAATGAAGGGATTTGATTTAGTGTTGAGCAAGGAAAGTCAAAGATTGAGGGGGGACAAATTTGGTTTAGATTAGGAAGTCAATATCTTTAATTTGTTATAATTGATGACATCTTTTTAATTTAGTATGTGATTTTGTTTAGTTAGGAAGGAATCTTGTGTAATTGGTGGGTGAATATCTTAATTAAGGAATTAAAATATTTGATTGATTTTAATGTTTATTTTAATTTGGTATTTGATTTTTAGATTTGTTTCGATTTCACCATGTGTTAAATATGTGTTTTAAGTGGGCTGGGGCGTGTGGGCCAAGGCTTGGGCGAATTGGGCTTAATGTGAGGCTAGCAGCAAAACCAGAATTACCGACACCGTTCGAACGCCTCCTCGAACGCGGCACGAACGCCCGCAATCTGTTTGGCGTTTGAACGTATACACGAATGCAGCACGAACAAAAACAGTGAACCTTGTTTATTCTGAATTTCCCCTTCCGATGTCCGTTTTCCGTGACCTCCGTGACTTAAAAGGTACTGTCTCCAAATGAGACTCATCATAGGGACTTATATGCAAAAATGCAGTGCCTACAACTGGTCTACGTCTTTCTTCGTTGTTTCGCTGCTCAATCTACTATTTTGACTCTGTTTTGCTGCTGCTTCGCTGCTGTTTTAAGGTCAGTTTCTGGACAGTTTCGGTGACTATTTTGGGGTACTTTTGTCTCGGTTTAAAGTGTTAGACATTATGTCCCATAGCGTCACTGTTTGTAAATGATATTGTATTATTGTACAAAATTAACTATGTGATAATGAAATTGCCTTTTGCCGTTTTGTAATATTATTTACTTTGACTAATAAATGGCGAAAGTCCATATGATTAATACTGGATTGAGATGATATGAGACAGTATCAATCTATAAAAGTTTAATCATTAAATATCCCTAGTCAGTAGTAGTAGTATTATCGAGATCGGACATCGATAATGCGGAATAGACTAGTATTGCGCTTGTGCACGTTGTGAGGGCACAACAGCATAGTTCTCATATATTTAAGTATTGGATACTTATGCAAGTGCAATAGGAGGTTGTGTTTTACCGATGGTACGGAAACACAGCTTCGCTCTGGATAGACCCCGCGGAATCCCATTGGTAGTATGTCTGCGTGTCTATGGGAGGCCGCATCAGGGTAGGTGTATATGGTCTTAACCTGAGACTTACATCGCTAGTACTTGCGACAATCGGTAAACTTTGGTTTTGGTGGTTGGGGACCCTAACCGGTTCTGTGTACACCTCTTCTGGGTTTATCGAGAATCGTAGTGTGCTGGATGTGATGTCAAGATGGAAGTATCGCTTCAGACATATGGAGGCGATGATCACGCAGGGCACAGAACTAGTACTCTATAAAAGGTTGCAACCGTCGGGACAATATGACTAGGTCAGGATTGTCTGATTTAAAGAGACTAGCTGCTTGATGTCCGATATATGTTTCGTACGGGGCAGACACATCTCCAGCCCAGGCCTAGCATGTGATCATCCGATACTGGATCGATTTACGCAATACTACGTTATATACTACGCCTGATACAGATCTTATATTCCTATTAGAATATTCTGGAGAATTGGGTAGGCATGGGCTTTGCTAGAAGCCAACCTTGTCTTGTGAATCGGTAAAGACGTAGTACGAGGTACGTACGTGTTCGGATTATCCGACGACCGTATTTACTGCCAAATATCCGGAGATCTCTTGGGTCGCTTCCTGAAGATTCACCTATGATATTTGATTCGAACTTAATTAATCTTGGATTAATTGCGGAGAAACTTTATCTGGATAAAGTGCCTTATTTAGAGAGAGAGAACGATTAATTTGGAATTAATCGATATATTATTATATTCGATATAATAATCGAAATTCGATTTCGACGCGAAATTAAAATTAGATTTTAATTCGGGCGTACGAGTTAATTTAGAATTAATTCGTAAGCGACGTAAATAATAATTTCGCTAGGAGCGATTATTTTATTTAAATCGATTTAATTAATGTCGCGACGCTAGCTCGGTATTTCGGAAATATCGAACCCGAACGCGTGAGTGGACGTGGGCCCACTTTCATTGGGAAACGTGTGGGGCCCACATGACACTTGTCATTGATATGGCATTGCATGTTAATAGTGTACAAAACACTCTAAGGCATTGCATGGTGATAGTGTGCATTTCACTCAAAGGTTTTGCATGGAGTTTGAGTGTTTGACACTCTAAGCCATTGCATGGTTTATGTCATAGATTTATTATTAATTTAATAAATTATAACATAAATATAAATGATTTTTGTTTGACAAAGATTAATAATTCAAGACTTTACACAAAAATTCTCTCTTCTCTCTCAAATGCCGAGAGAACTCCATTGACAGGGCAAGGAAGATTTGATCTTCCATTTCTCCATTTTTGCTAGCACAAGCAAGGGATCAAAAGAGGTGATAGGGAAAAACCATCAAAGAGCTTGGAATACAATAGCTTGGAGCTTCAAGTCTTCTTCCTCCTCTTGGCCGAATCCTCCACCACTTGGAGCTTCTACCATTTGATCATCTACTTCATCACAAGGCATTGTAAGTATGATTCCGCCATATTTCATTTTCATATATATATTCTTTTAGTATTTCACATGCTTAATCTTGTTTGGGACATATTATAGAAACCAACAATGGTATCATTGAGCTAGGTTTAAGCATGAAATACTTTAGGTTAAAATTTGGGTAAAATTGATTGAAGCATGTTCTGTGAAATTGATGAATGAGTATGCTTATATGTATGTTAAATGACATTATATGAAATCAATTTTATGAAAAATGCATTGGGATTTTTTTTCCCCAAAATTTTGACCTTGGCCGAATGAGTGTGTTAAATTGATTGAAGCATGTTCTTATGAAATTTGATTAATAAGTATGCTTGCATGTGTATAACATGATGTTATATGGAATCAATTTTATGAAAAATGCATTGGATGATTTTTCCCCACCTTGGCCGAATGGCATGATGAAATTGATATAAGCATGTTCTTATGAAATTTGATTAATAAGTATGCTTGCATGTGTATAACATGATGATATATGGAATCAATTTCATGAAAAATGCATTGGATGATTTTTCCCCAAATCCATGCCTTGGCCGAATGTGTTACTACTTGGAGTAGATTGAAATTTTTTGTGTTTAAGATCATTAGATGACTTAGAACGTGTACGGGACGTAGATTAGTAATTCAATCGGATTGAAAAACAAATCGACACAATAACTCACCTTGGCCGAATGTACAAGGACATGAAATGGAGTTGATTTTTGATAAAATTAATGTTGGACATTTAATTTGACAAATACATGATTAATAAATTAAATGGGTATTTTTGAAATATTTGGTTTAATATATTAATTTGGTATTACACTTTAATTAATTGGACTTTAATGTTTGGAATATTAAAATTTAATTAATGGGCTTTAATTAATTTATTGGGCCTTATGGGCTTAAAATTGGTTTTATGGCACTTAAGGGTGATTCCTTATTTGGGCTTGGCAATTGGGTTTGACCCACATTGACCAAAAGCCCAAGCCTTAATAAATCAATTCTAAGCCCATTTGACTTGAATTAAATTTAACATTGGATGTTAATTGGGCTTTGAGACCCAATAGGATTAGATTTAGAATCTAAGTCTTTAAAGCATATTAAAAGTGTAAACATTTGATTTGGAATTAAATAATTGGATTAGTATTGAATACGAATTGAATTAGATTTAATTAGTAGTTCGATATAATTCGCGAATTCGTACTTTATGTACTTATTCTCAATCGAGTTGGACTCGCACAAATCAAACCGTTGTTTGAACATTGGATGATCACATTAACAAAGACTAATTAATTGGATTAGATTGGTTGTATAAAGCATGTCTTGTTTGAATATATATGTATGTGATGAATGAATAGTGTATATCGGATGGATATTAGAAGGGAAAGGGTAATTTTAGAAATTATTGTAAATTTGGAATTTATTAATTGGACCTGCGTGTCCAGCCTTATCTTTATCTCTTTGTATTCTCTTCTCACCTAATTCCCTCAATGTAAATGAGGTTCTCTTATTGTATTATGTAATTGGGTAGTTGTAGAATAGTGCTAGCGGGGAGAGGAAAGGGAGTGATTTGTTCTAGGAACAAGTTGTTTAAATATCCATCCGCATATCACTATTACTTTACTTTACGCGCTTTATGATGTTTTAGAAGCATGCTTAAGGGGTGTATGATGATGAGACCTAACAAAGATAAATAAATTGGTGCCAATTACGCGAAAATCCCTCAATTTATATTAAGCTAAATATCCTTCCATTGAATGGTTCTTGTTCAAGATCCGAAGTTGGCATTGGTTTGTGTTTTTGACCAAAGTCAACCTTGTCAAACTAGGATTGTACTTGAATCATGAGAGTTTTGTTTGCATATCGGGTGTCTTGTCCAAATCGTGATTTTTATTGACAAAGAAGGTCACTTTTGTCCAACGACATTGATTACGAAACTTTCCTCGTCAATGGGTCTAGCTTAACCGGAATCATTAGGTTTGTTTTTTGGCCAAAGCCAAAGCCTAGTTGATTCGGAGGATATGGTTAGGAGAATGTATTGGATACATTGACATTATAAATATGTTTCGGACTTGGATGTCCACCTAACCGGATCTAGGAATTGGATGAGATCCAACTGATCATGGAGATCTACCTATGTTAAATAGCATACAATTTTTTATTGGCCAAAGTCAAGGTTGTGTGTTATTTAACGGGATCCTAGCCCACTAGGAAATTAGATTTCCCGAGTTGTCTACAGAGGGTTAGAAACTTGAAGAAAATAGTGGGGAGGCTATTATTGAATTGCAATTTCGTTCAGATACTTAGCCTTACGCGTCTTTCAAAAACATTTCGTCAATATTTTAATTAGTGGACTAATATATTGTTATTTTTATTTGTAACAGTTTGACTGTACCCAATACATCGTTGACTTTATAGTTGGACTATAGTTGTCAAGATGATGGCAAAGGTAATATCCGTGACATTATCATGGGCGATAATGTCTTCAGAGGGACAAACTTTGCCGACTGGGAAATGAACCTCAAGATAGTGCTTGGGGCTGAGAGGATACTGTATACTATTCAGAGACCTCTCCCGCCTAAACCCACTGAGCCACTGGAGCTAGAGTTATGGAAAACTCATAGTGATGATTGTGACCAAGCTCAGTCAGTTATGCTAGCTGCAATGACCCAGCATTTCAGACGCCAGAATAGGGACTTGGATCCCTATAACATGATGGCAAGATTGCGTGATCTTCACCGCACTAATAAGCGGATGAAGAGGTACGAGCTAGTAAGGAAACTCTTCCGCTCCCGGATGACAGATGGCGCATCAGTTGAAGCCCACGGGCTCAAATGATTGCCGATATTGATGAGTTGGCCAATATGGGAATAGTCTTGGAGGCTGAGCTGACTATAGATATGATCTTGCAGTCACTTCCTGATACTTGGAAACAAATCATAGTCAACTATAAGTTGATGGATAAGATGACACTCTTGGAGAGCTGTTATCTATCTTGAAGGAGTCCGAAAGGGAACTCCTAAAGGGGAGCAAGCGCGAGGCGCATTTTGCATCGACCTCTCATGCGCCAAAGGGTGGCCCAAGGCAATTGGAGGTGCAAAGAAGAAGAAGTTCAAGAAAAAGGGCAAAGGCAAGTTGACATCTGCTTCTAGGAAGCCAAGGGACAAATCTCACGACATCTGCCTCAACTGCGGCAAGAGGGGTCACTGGAAACGTGACTGCCGAATGGGCAAGGGGCAGAAGGAGGAATCAAGGATGGCAAGGCTATCGCTTCTGGTATGTTTGTTATTGAGATATATGAATACTTCTAGTTTTAAAAATTGGATTTTTGATTCTGGTTGTGGTGCTCATATTTGTACTGATGTGCAGGATCTGCAGGATAGCAGGGTGCTGGCATCCGGGGAGATGGATCTACGAGTTGGAAACGGAACACCAGTTGCTGTTTTGGCCGTAGGGACTTTTGTTTTAGTACTGCCCTCAGGGCATGAACTTAAACTTTTGAACTGTTATTTTGTACCTAGTTTAACTAGGAATATTATATCTGTATCCTTGTTAACCCAGCAGGGTTACACTTTGTATTCAGGAACACTGGGTGTTATTTATATAAAAATGATGCAGAAATTTGCACAGCTGTTGCAAATAACGGTCTTTATATTTTGAATATAAATGAATCTCCTAAATGACAAACAAAAGGCTCAAAAGAAGTAATCTAAAAGATGAAGCTTATATGTGGCATTGTCGTCTGGGACACATCAACAAGACTCGCATATCCACACTTTCGAAGAGTGGGTACTTGGACGAATTTGATCCCAATTCATATGACGTCTGCGAATCTTGTCTTTTAGGCAAAATGCCTAAATCACCTTTTAGTGGTAAAGGTGAACGTCCCACAGAACTGTTGGCTCTCGTTCATACTGACGTATGCGGGCCCATGTCTAGCCAGGCTAGAGGTGGTTTTCACTACTTCGTAACCTTTACAGATGATGCATCTCGTTATGGTTATGTGTATCTTATGAGACACAAGTCGGAAACTTTTGAGAAATTCAAAGAGTTTCGACACGAAGTGGAGAAACAAACAGGGAAGAGTATCAAGACATTACGGTCAGACCGTGGTGGCGAGTACTTAAGTTATGAGTTTCAAGATTACTTGAAAGAATATGGTATTCTTTCACAGTGGACTCCTCCTGGAACACCGCAATTAAACGGTGTGTCCCGAACGGAGAAACCGCACCTTGTTGGACATGGTGAGGTCAATGATGAGTCGCACTGAGCTACCAATATCCTTCTGGGGATACGCATTAAACAGTGCTATACTTATTTTGAATAAGGTACCGTCGAAGTCTGTTGAACAGACTCCATATGAGATAGGGACAGGAAGGAAACCAGGT
Organism: Zanthoxylum bungeanum; assembly: GCA_019454045.1. Lineage (NCBI taxonomy): Eukaryota > Viridiplantae > Streptophyta > Magnoliopsida > Sapindales > Rutaceae > Zanthoxylum > Zanthoxylum bungeanum. The sequence goes on along the minus strand of SKCR01046904.1, from coordinate 54,184 downwards.
TTCTCTTTCCTAAAGATTTTGGGGATGCTGGGCATATGTTAAACGTTTGGAAGGTACCAAACTTGAACCCAAATCTGATAAATGCCTTTTCGTTGGATATCCTAGGGAAACCAAAGGATATTACTTCTATCACCCACAAGAGAACAAAGTATTTGTTGCTCTACAAGCATTTTTCCTTGAGAAGGATTTTATAAATGCAGTGGTAAGTGGGAGGAAAGTAGAACTCGATGAAGATCGTAGTGATACTGTTCCTGGCAATGAATCAACGACGGAACAAGAACAGACCGTCCGGGATGAGTCTGTACCACAACTTCACATACACAAGGACCGCGTAGGTCGGAGAGAGTCAGAACAATACCTGAGAGGTATGGGTTCCTGATCTCACCTCATATTGATATTAATTATTGAGGATAATGAGCCGCTATATGAGGAAGCGATACAAAATATCGATTCCGCTTTATGGCAAGAAGCCATGAAGTCCGAGATGGATTCCATGTACGCCAACCAAGTTTGGACACTGGTTGATGCACCAGAAGGCGTAAAGCCTATTGGATGCAGATGGATCTTCAAGAAGAAGACCGACATGGATGGCAACATACAAACGTACAAAGCTAGGCTTGTAGCGAAGGGGGTATCGTCAACAATATGGTATTGATTATGACGAAACCTTCTCACCGTTGCCATGATTAAATCCATTCGGATAATGCTTGCAATAGCTGCATATTTCGACTTCGAGATATGGCAGATGGACGTTAAAACCGCTTTCCTTAACGGAAACCTTTTGGAGGATGTTTATATGCAAACAGCCTGACGGTTTTATCGTACCTAGACTTGCAAACAAGGTTTGTAAGTTAAATCGATCCATTTATGGATTGAAGCACAAGCATCACGGTCATGGAATCAGCGTTTGATGAGATCATAAAGGAATATGATTTCGTGCAAAACGCAGATGACCCTTGTGTATACAAGAAGGTTAGTGGGAGAGCACTTACTTTTATTGTCCTTTATGTCGACGACGTATTGCTTATAGGCAATGACATTCCCATGCTAACGTCGGTGAAAGCTTGGCTTTCATTAAAATTCTCCATGAAAGATCTGGGAGAAGCAGCCTTTATTCTTGGAATAAAGATCTACAGGGATAGATCTAGAAAGCTGCTTGGACTCTCCCAGAGTACATACATTGATAAAGTGTTGAAGAGATTCAACATGGAACAATCCAAGAGGGGATTGGTTCCAATGGCACGAGGTACCTCTCTGTCTAAGGACATGTGTCCTAAGACTCAGGAAGAGAGAGACCACATGAGTCGGATACCGTTCGCCTCGGCAGTCGGATCGATCATGTATGCCATGATATGTACACGACCTGATGTCTCATATGCTTTGAGCATGTGCAGTCGCTATCAGGCCGATCCAGGTGAAGGTCACTGGATAGCAGTTAAGAATATCCTTAAGTATCTTAAAAGAACTAAGGATGCTTTCTTAATTTATGGAGGTGGAGAACTTGCGGTATCTGGGTATACCGATGCAAGTTTCCAAACCGACAAGGATGACTACAAGTCGCAATCCGGGTACATTTTTTGCTTGAATAACGGAGCAGTGAGCTGAAAATCTTCCAAGCAAGATACTGTTGCCGATTCAACAACAGAAGCGGAGTACATCGCTGCATCTGAAGCAGCAAAGGAGGCAGTTTGGATCCGAAAGTTCCTAATCGGATTAGGAGTAGTTCCGTTAGCAGCTGAGCCCGTTCCATTGTATTGTGACAATAACGGGGCTATAGCACAGGCTAAGGAACCAAGGTCTCATCAAAGGTCCAAGCATGTTCTTCGACGTTACCATCTGATTCGGGAGATTATACATCGTGGCGATGTAAAGGTCGAGAAGGTCACATCAGATGACAACATTGCAGATCCGCTGACGAAGGCTGTTCTTCAGCAAGTTTTTGAACGACACATACATAGTTCGGGTATTAGATGCTTGAGTGACTGGCTATAGGCCAAGTGGGAGATTGTTAGACATTATGTCCCATAGCGTCACTGTTTGTAAATGATATTGTATTATTGTACAAAATTAACTATGTGATAATGAAATTGCCTTTTGCCGTTTTGTAATATTATTTACTTTGACTAATAAATGGCGAAAGTCCATATGATTAATACTGGATTGAGATGATATGAGACAGTACAATCATATAAAATTTAATCATTAAATATCCCTAGTCGGAGTATTATCGAGATCGGACATCGATAATGCGGAATAGACTAGTATTGCGCTTGTGCACGTTGTGAGGCACAACAGCATAGTTCTCATATATTAAGTATTGGATACTTATGCAAGTGCAATAGGAGGTTGTGTTTTACCGATGGTACGGAAAACAGCTTCGCTCTGGATAGACCCCGCGGAATCCCATTGGTAGTATGTCTGCGTGTCTATGGGAGGCCGCATCAGGGTAGGTGTATATGGTCTTAACCTGAGACTTACTCGCTAGTACTTGCGACAATCGGTAAACTTTGGTTTTGTTTTGGTGGTGGGGGACCCTAACCGGTTCTGTGTACACCTCTTCTGGGTTTATCGAGAATCGTAGTGTGTGGATGTGATGTCAAGATGGAGTATCGCTTCAGACATATGGAGGCGATGATCACGCAGGGCACAGAACTAGTACTCTATAAAAGGTTGCAACCGTCGGACAATATGACTAGGTCAGGATTGTCTGATTTAAAGAGACTAGCTGCTTGATGTCCGATATATGTTCGTACGGGGCAGACACATCTCCAGCCCCAGGCCTAGCATGTGATCATCCGATACTGGATCGATTTACGCAATACTACGGTATACTACGCCTGATACAGATCTTATATTCCTATTAGAATATTTCTGGAGAATTGGGTAGGCATGGCGCTTTGCTAGAAGCCAACCTTGTCTTGTGAATCGGTAAAGACGTAGTACGAGGTACGTACGTGTTCGGATTATCCGACGACCGTATTACTGCCAAAATATCCGGAGATCTCTTGGGTCGCTTCCTGAAGATTCACCTATGATATTTGATTCGAACTTAATTAATCTTGGATTAATTGCGGAGAAACTTTATCTCGGATAAAGTGCCTTATTTAGAGAGAGAGAACGATTAATTTGGAATTAATCGATATAATTATTATATTCGATATAATAATCGAAATTCGATTTCGACGCGAAATTAAAATTAGATTTTAATTCGGGCGTACGAGTTAATTAGAATTAATTCGTAAGCGACGTAAATAATAATTTCGCTAGGAGCGATTATTTATTTAAATCCGATTTAATTAATGTCGCGACGCTAGCTCGGTATTTCGGAAATATCGAACCCGAACGCGTGAGTGGACGTGGGCCCACTTTCATGGGAAACGTGTGGGGCCCACATGACACTTGTCATTGATATGGCATTGCATGTTAATAGTGTACAAAAACACTCTAAGGCATTGCATGGTGATAGTGTGCATTTCACTCAAAGGTTTTGCATGGAGTTTGAGTGTTTGACACTCTAAGCCATTGCATGGTTTATGTCATAGATTTATTATTAATTTAATAAATTATAACATAAATATAAATTGATTTTTGTTTGACAAAGATTAATTAATTCAAGACTTTACACCAAAAATTCTCTTCTCTCTCAAATGCCGAGAACTCCATTGACAAGGGCAAGGAAGATTTGATCTTCCATCTCCATTTTTGCTAGCACAAGCAAGGGATCAAAAGAGGTGATAGGGAAACCATCAAAGAGCTTGGAATACAATAGCTTGGAGCTTCAAGTCTTCTTCCTCCTCTTGGCCGAATCCTCCACCACTTGGAGCTTCTACCATTTGATCATCTACTTCATCACAAGGCATTGTAAGTATGATTCCGCCATATTTCATGTTCATATATATATTCTTTATAGTATTTCACATGCTTAATCTTTGTTTGGGACATATTATAGAAACCAACATAAAGTGCAGATTTTTGGACTGTTTAAGGGCTGTTTTGGTTCTCTGTTTTAGGTGTGTTTTACGGCAGTTTGTAGGGTTAAGAGGTACGGTTTATGGCTATTTTCAGGAAGTGATTAGAGGCAGTATGAGAGGCTATTTGCGGCAGTGGACTGGGCTGTTTGTAGGGGGTTATGCACGTGATTTGGGGCTGGTTTTAGAGGTACCTGATGCGTCAAATGGGCAAATTAGAGACTATGTGTTTTGAGTTTGTGGCTTTGGCGTGAAGGGCGAGAAGGTAACGATGGCTGTGACGGGTGTTTGCTGCGTGAAGGGTTATGTGGCTAGAGGCCATGGGACGTGTTGTGGAGTGGGCAGTTACGTGGGCTGTGTGTGCAATTTGGTTGTAGGTGTGTTTGATTGATGAGGGCAGATTGTCGAGGGCTTATGGTGCGTGAGGCGTGATGGGTGCAAGGGGCAGGTGGCTTATGGCAGTGTGGTTGTTACGTGCATGGGGCAGATGGCTTAGTGGGGTTAGGCGCAAGAACATGCAGTTCACGCGAAGGCGGGTGATTTTGTGGGATATGCTGAGGCGGTTGAGTGATGCTAGTTGAATTGAGGGTGATGAGTGGCTGTGTTGTGTGGATCTTTTGCCGAAGGGTTTATTTTCTTTTATTCTGGTTAGTGGCCGTGAATGAGCTAGGAGCAAAGGTTGAAGTTTGTGTTATATTTTATGGTGAGAGGGTAAGGGAATGAATTAGGGTTTGCATGGTTTTTAAAAGGAAACAAAATCAATTATTGATGCATGTGTGGTATTTGATTTAAATAGTTTAGACAAGGATATTTTTTTTTTTTTTGGGAATTATATTAAATTGGTAGGTTATTTTTAAATTGGATTTGATTTAGTTTAATTTAGGTAGGGATATATTTAGATTAGGAATTTAATTTGGTATTTAGATTTGATTTATTTTTAAATTTAATTTGTTTTAATTCAATTTAATTGGTTTTAATTTTAATTTCATTTCAATTTTAATTTAATTTAATTGTGACATGTATTTTAAATGTTTTAATTAATTTTTTGGATTGGGCTTGGGTGAGATGGGATAATTGGGCTTGGGTGTGAGGCTAGCAGCAAAACCAGAAATACCGACTCCGTTCGAACGTCGATTCGAACGCTACACGAATGCCCGCAATCTGCTTGACGTTCGAACGTGGTCACGAACGCAGCACGAACGAAAATAGTGAACTTGTGAAATGAACCTGATGACATACTTATTCTGAATTTCCTCTTCCGACATCATTTTCCCATGACTTCCGTGACATAAAAGGTAGTGCCTCTAAATGAGACTCATCATAGGGACTTATATGCAAAAATACAGTGCCTACAATGGGGATGTCACCGGTCGACTGAACCAGATGGTGGTTCAGGATTAACTTCACTCGACCTGTAGCATGAGGCGAGTGAATACAACTTTCTATTTGACTCGACATGAGTCATCATGGGGATGTCCCCGATCGACTGAACCAAATGGTGGTTCATGATTAATTTCACTCGACCTGTAGCATGAGGTGAATGAATACAACTTTCTATTTGACTCGACATGAGTCATCATGGGGATGTCCCCGGTCGACTGAACCAGATGGTGGTTCAGGATTAACTTCACTGACCTGTAGCATGAGGTGAATGAATACAAATTTCTATTTGACTCGACGTGAGTCATCATGGGGATGTCCCCGATCGAATGAACCAGATGGTGGTTCACGATTAACTTCACTCGACCTGTAGCATGAGGTGAATGAATACAACTTTCTATTTGACTCGACATGAGTCATCATGGGGATGTCCCCGGTCGACTGAACCAGATGGTGGTTCAGGATTAACTTCACTCGACCTGTAGCATGAGGTGAATGAATACAACTTTCTATTTGACTCGACATGAGTCATCATGGGGATGTCCCCGGTCGACTGAACCAGATGGTGGTTCAGGATTAACTTCACTCGACCTGTAGCATGAGGTGAATGAATACAAATTTCTATTTGACTCGACGTGAGTCATCATGGGGATGTCCCCGATCGAATGAACCAGATGGTGGTTCACGATTAACTTCACTCGACCTGTAGCATGAGGTGAATGAATATAACTTTCTATTTGACTCGACATGAGTCATCATGGGGATGTCCCCGGTCGACTGAACCAGATGGTGGTTCAGGATTAACTTCACTCGACCTGTAGCATGAGGTGAATGAATACAACTTTCTATTTGACTCGACATGAGTCATCATGGGGATGTCCCCGTTCGACTGAACCAGATGGTGGTTCAAGATTAACTTCACTGACCTGTAGCATGAAGTGAATGAATACAACTTTCTATTTGACTCGACATGAGTCATCATGGGGATGTCCCCGGTCGACTAAACCAGATGGTGGTTCAGGATTAACTTCACTCGACATGTAGCTTTATTCGACACTTTGGCAATTCCCCGTCATTTCCTGTCATTAATTGTAAACCCTAGCGTGGTTTACGATGAGTCTTTGGCGGGAGTTTTGGCGCCAATATATGTAGTGTGTATAAAAGAGCTTTGGGCGCCTCATTTGTTTCATTCGTAAAAAAATTCATTTCGAGGCCGAGTAAGGGGAGCTCCAAGTGTTTCAAGGTATTCTTCGAAAACTATCTTTTGTTCTTTAATTTCTTTAAACATTCATAGTGAAGATTCAAGCTGTTCTTAGGCAAAGTTGGCTGTTAGATCTTTGGGTTTGTGTGAATTATTTTAGAAATTGTGTTCGTGGGTTTTTATCTTTATGAGGTAGGTCACTAGGGAGTTTAGTTGTTTATATGCTTATTGTTTGGAAGATGTCGAGTGGTGATTCTTTAGGCAGCTTAGGTGTCAAGATTGATAGTTATGTCGAATCGTCAAGTGAGACGGAGGAGGGTGAAGAATACAAAGACTGGTCGTACCGGGAGTGATCGAGGGTGGTGTAGTTACCCTGGTTAGGCCTTCTCAATAGGCCCCTACCGAGGCCATACCACTAAGGTCTTTGCCCATTGTCGGGGAGCCGAGTGACTTTCCTTGTACGTGTGAACCTACTAACTTATTATCTAAGAATCCTGCTAGTCGAATGACTGGGAAAGTGTTGAGGGAACTCTGCTACATGTATAGGTTCCCCGATTCTATTGAGCTTCGGGTGCCTTCGTCGAATGAAAGAATTGACTACAAGGTTCCCGGATAGATGGGTTTCTACGTACGTTCATTTTTTGTGGGGTTGAGGTTTCCTAATCCTAGGTTGGTCTGGGAAGTTCTGGATCATTTTGAAGTTGCCCCTTCACAGCTGATGCCAAATGCGTGGAGGATTTTATTGTCGCTTGAATGTTTGTCTTTTGAGTTGGGATTACTCTTTGAGGTAAAGGATGTTTTAGAGACATATTACCTGAAGGAGCATTTGAAGGAGAAAGAAAGATATACTTTGATACTCCGTCAAAGAAGGAAGCATTTAGTTACCGGATTGCCGACTAACGATAGGGGAAATTGGCAGTCTTATTATTTCTTTGCAAAGGGTGAGGGTATATATGGATTGACCGGGGCTGGTCGAATCCCTGAATTTTGGTGTTTGTCGAGTGAGTGATTTTTTTTATATCTTTAATTTGTAATCCTTGATTCATACTTGGGTATTTGAATGACCATGTGTTTGCTGCTGCAGATCCTTTACGAAATAAGTCATTCATCACGACTGCTCGTACAATCTCAAATACCAAAGCCATTCTATCTCTGTCGGCCGAAGAAAGACATTGTAAGATCATCTTAACGGAGAAGAGATTAAGGGCGACTCCATTGTGGAAAGAAATTTATCACCGAGAAGAAGGTAAAGTTCTCGCCTCTTGTAACGATGTTTTGTCCGTGATAAATTGTAGATGGTCGTGTTAAAAGTTGTACGGAGGGAATAGATTTCGAGAACCCTTAAAACCTGAAGAATTTTTGTGCGTGGAGGAATGATGATTGGGCCATTCACAATAGCCTCTCTCGACGAGATGAAAAGTCGGAAGAAGTCAAAGAAGTTGAAGAAGAAAGAACCAGAAGTCTAGAAAGAAACTGGTCTTCAGCGAAGGGAAGTTGTTTCAAGTGAGGGTGTTGCAGACAAGACGAAGTCGACCGAAATGATTTCTGCGGGGAAGAAAAGGAAGTCTATTGCAGAAGTGGAGGAGGACTCTGACGACATCATTTTAAAGGTTCCAAGAGAGGCGACTGCAATTTCTGATCCTTCAAGCATTGATTCATTGGTGGAAGGGCTTCTGCTGGAGGGGGATGAAGTTTGGTTAGCACAAATCGGTCCGGTGGAGGCTATGAAGAAAGCCATTGCTTTGAATTATCAATTGAGTATAACCTCTCTTTTTTTTTGTCAAATGAGGTTCTGACTCAACCTTTTCAGGCACTATAGTGTAGTCTATACATGCGGAAGAATGCAGAATCCAGTCAGAAGAGGACCAGGGAGCTGGAGAAGACGTTATCGGCGGTGAGGAAAGAAGCTTCTGATCTGAAGTCTAGGTTGGTCGCTTCTCTAAGGAAGGAGAATGGGCTCGAGAATGAGTTGAAGAAGGTAAAGGCTACTTTGAAGATGGAAAAGGAAACGGCAGAGCTAACAATTGATAACTATAAAGAAAGTTTTGAAAGTGTAAAAAATGAGAAGGAATTATTGTTAGAGCAAATGGTGATGAAAAATATATTTGACTTAATGAGGGAATATATTGCTGGGAAACATGTACTGGAAGCCGGAGAAATGGATCAGGGCGTATGAAAGACGTGCTGCCGGTATTTCTTCGTCGACGGAGGAAGATTGTGAAGAAAAAGGGCTGGAAGTTGAGTCGAAGAAGGACAAGGTCGAGTCAATTGCAATTCACGTAGATGAGACAAATGAGGTCGAGAGGCCCATAGAGGAGGGAGAGGATGTCGAGCCAGCGACCGTTCAATCTGAATCGACAATTGCGGTCGAGACTCAAGAAGATATTCTTGCCAATCTTCTAACAACTGCCGATGAAGGTGGAGCCAGTCTATAAATTTTAAGGGTTTGGTATCAACTTAGGATGTTTTGTACAAAATTTGAATTAGTGGTCCCGATAGGAGGGGGAAAGCCGCATTTTGAACAATCAATGTTGTGCATATGTGTGTAATGATGAACGATATTATATTTTGTATGTAAATGTCGAATGATATTTAAAGGACGATATTCGATTGCAATTAGTCTAATGACTTCTACAAATTTCCTTATTTCATACTCATAACTGTTATTGCAGAATATGACAGCCAATAAACAAAACTACAATCATAATAAAAAAAAGTGTAACCGCATGAATCGCTTAAGGTGCACCGAGTTCCAACTGTTGCGCACGGGAGTCCCCTCAATAGTTTGTAGCTTGTAAGCTCATTTCCCGACAACTTTCGTGACGAGGTAAGGGCCTTCCCAATTCGGACCCAACTTCCCGTCTCCAAAATCCTTGGTGTTCTGGAACACTCTCCGTAGGACCCAATCTCCAGTCTTGAAAGTCCTACTCCTGACATTTTTGTCGAAGTATTCGGCCATCCTTTGCTGATAGGCAGCCAGTCGAATGGAAGCTCGGTCCCTAGTCTCATCAATCGTGTCGAGATTGAAATTCATAAGCAATTGATTATTTTCTTCGCTGAGCCATTGGTAGCGTGGGGAATGGATGATTTCTTCAGTTGGAATGACTGCTTCCGTTCCGAATGCCAATGCGAAATGAGTTTCGCCTGTCGAAGACCTCATCGTTGTTCTGTATGACCATAACACTCCTGGAAGTTCATCTGCCCAAGCGCCCTTAGCCTTCTCCAACCTCTTCTTCAAGGTGTTCATGATCGTCTTATTGGACGATTCAGCCTGGCCGTTTGCTTGTGGAAAGCGTGGTGTCGAAAAGTTCAATTTTATACCCTAGTTCCTCCATAAATTTTGAAAGTGATGGCTGATGAATTGGGAGCCATTGTCAGTCACAATTTCCCTTGGTATGCCGAATCGGCAAACGATATATTTCCATACGAATGTTTGAGCTTCCTTATCTCGTACTCTAGCAAATGCTTCAGCTTCTATCCACTTTGAGTAATAATCTGTCATCACAAGCATGTAGACTCGTTGGTCAGGCACGGTTGGTAGTTTTCCTACTATATCCATTCCCCACTTCATAAACGGCCAATGGGACATAATGGGATTAAGTTTCTCTTGTGGGAGATGAGGAACTGGTGCAAACCTCTGGCACTTTTCACACTTTTTGTGAATTCCGTAGAGTCTAATCTCATTGTCGGCCAATAATACCATGCCGAATATGCTCGAAGAGCCAGGCTCCTTCCGCCAGAATGGTTCCCGCATTCCCCTTCATGCAACTCTGTCAACACATGCTACGCTTCGTCGTGTGTTAGGCATTTCAAATAAGGTCCTGTGAACGATCTTCTCAGTAGCTGACCGTCGAACACAACGAATCTCGCAGAATGTCTCTAGACTTTTCTAGCATGGAGTTTGTCTTCCGAGAGCAAGGCTTTTTGTAAATACTCAACTATAAGCGTCATCCAATTGTCGACTGTGTTGACAGCCGCAATAATAGTTTCTTCCTCCCAGATTGCTGGCCAACTCAAATGCACTACAGGTATTGTTCGTGGTTTATCACCCTCCATTGTCGATCCCAAGGTTGCAAATGCATCTGCTTGGGAATTTTCGCTTCTTGGGACTTGAGTAATGGAAATTTTCTCAAATTCGACTGAATTTCTTTCACCTTCTACAAGTAGGATGCCATTGCTTGACCCCTGGCGTGATAAGATCCCTCAATCTGGTTGGCTATCAACTGCGAGTCGGATTTCACTTCTATCTCCCTAGCTCCCAGTTTTTTAGCTAACAATAACCCTGCGATCAATGCCTCATACTCTGCTTCGTTGTTGGTAACTCTAAAACCGCATTTGATTGTCTGTTGCAAGGTGTCGTCTGTCAGGGTAGTGATCATGATTCCAAGACCGCAGCTCTTTTTGTTACTGGACCCGTCGACCGCTAACTTCCAAGGTATCGTTGGCTGAATGGAGTTGATCTCAGTTTCATTCGCTTTAAGGAGGTCGGGAGTGAAGTCGGCCATAAAATCTGCCAATGCCTGAGATTTGATAGCGGTCCTAGGCTGGTACGTTATGTCGTGTTCCCCAAGTTCAATTGCCCACTTCATCAGTCTCTCTGACAATTCCGGTTTATGGAGTATGCTTCTTAACGGATATGCTGAGTATACCGTGATCGGGTTTCCTTGAAAGTAATGTCTATGTTTCCTCACGGCTGTAACAATGGCGAAAACCAACTTCTCCATTAACGGGTAGCGTGATTCTGTTCCCATCAATGCTTTGCTTATGTAATAGACTGGTGATTGAATCCATGACTCCTCTTTGACTAAGACGCTGCTAATAGTGTGCTCTGAAACTCCCAAATAGAGGTAGAGCCTCTCATTGTCGTGTGGTTTCGACAACAAGGGGGTGTAGTGAGGTACTATTTGAGTCTTTTCACACGCGCTTCTTCACAAGCAAGGGTCCACTCAAAGTTGTTTGCCTTTTTTAAAGCCGAAAAGAACAAAAAGCTTTTATCTGTGGATTTGGAGATGAACCTGTTTAAGCGCGGCGATTCTCCCAGATAGTCGCATGACGTCTTTCGGGCTGGAAGGGATGGAATGTTGAGGATTGATCTAATCTGGTCTGGATTTGCTTCTATTCCTCGTCGAGTGACTACGTACCCCAAGAATTTCCCTGAGACGACACCAAATGCACACTTAGTAGGATTCAACTTCATTCCGTACCTGTCCATGATGTCAAAGGCTTCTTCCAGATGACTAAGGTGCTGCTCTGATTTGATGGACTTCACCAGCATGTCGTCAATGTAACCTACATTGTCTTCCCAATTTAATTGTCGAACATCTTGTTGACCAGCCGCTGGTAAGTTGCTCCTGCATTTTTTAGGCCGAATGGCATGACCTTGTAACAAAAATCCCTCGATTTGTAACAAAAGATGTCTTCTCTTGATCGTCAGGATGCATGAGAATCTGGTTGTAGCCTGAATACGCATCCATAAAGCTCAACAACTCATGCCCTGCAGTTGCGTCGACCATTTAATCGATATGTGGCAGCAGAAACGAGTCATTTGGACAGGCTTTGTTCAAATCCATAAAGTCGATACAGACTCTCCACTTCCCATTCTTTTTCTTTACAACTACAACATTCGCAAGCCACTCTGGAAACAATACTTCTTTGATTGCACCGTTCTGCAATAACTTCTGAATCTCTTCATCAATGATCCGATTTCTTTCAGGGGCGAACTTTCTCCTTTTCTGCCTAACCGGGATGTGGTCCGGATCCACATGCAGTTCGTGGGTTATGAGCTCCGGATCGATTCCAGTCATATCTTTGTGAGACCATGCAAAACTGTCGTGTCGCCTCTTCAAGAATTCAACTATGTCGGTTCTGAGTTTGGGATCTAAGTCTGCCCCTATTAATGCCTTATGATCTGGAAATTAGGATGAATCTGGACCTCATCGAGCTTCTCTATATTTGGTAGAGTCGGCTCCGGAGCAGGAGGTCCGGTCTGTAATTGCTATGCTGACTCAATTTTAGCCTTCAAAATCGTCTGGTAGTAGCTTCTTGATGCCAATCTATCACCTTTAATTTCTTGAACCCCCCACTTGGTAGGGAATTTTATTACTTGATGATAAGTAGACGAGACCACCCTTATGTCGTGAATCTAAGGCCTGTCCATGATCAGGTTGTAGGCTGATGGGCTGTCTATGACCAAGAACGTGGTCATTCTGTTGACTCCAGATACGTAGACTGGGAGTGATATTTCCCCCATTGTAAATTTCTGATCTCCGCTAAACCCGATCAATACTTTCGTCCGCCGATTTATTTTATCCAGCTCTGCCCGCATGTCCGCAAGGGCACTGGCAAAAATAATATTAGCTGAGTAGCCCGTGTCGACCAGCACTCGTTTGATTATAAAGTTTGCCATCTGCAAAGAAATGACCAAAGCATCATGATGTGGATTTAAGTCATATGAATCCCCGTCGTCTGGAAACTCCATTATCAAATCCGTGAAGGCTTTCTCTATAGACATCAAGGTATGTGAAGTCTTATATATCAGAGCCCTTAAATGTCGTTTAGCTGCCGAATTTGTTACTCCACTGATTTCTGATCCTCCTGAAATGACATTAACAGTGTTATTAATTGGGGGTGGTGAGGCTGGAATTTCTCCTTGAGCATCTCTCTCATCCCTTCGCGCCAAGGTTGTTTTCCCTTTATCAGTGAGCAAGTCCCTCAGGAACCCCTTGTTCAGTAACTCTAGAACTTCTAATCTCAAGGCTACACATTCCGCCGTCGTGTGACCATAGTCCCTGTGGAATTCACACCACTTCCTAGTGTCTTTTTTGGTCGAATTATCTCTGGGGCGTGGAGGCCACTTTACGTCACTCCCCATCTTCTCAAGCACAGAGACCAGTTCCCCGGGAGAAATGGTAAAGTTGTAGTCCGGGAGCCTGGGTTTGTTTGCTGGCAGATCCTCCCTACTTTTGTACGGCCTTGGTCGTCTGTCTATATATTTGTAGAAAGGTCGTCGTTCAGCTCTTGGCGGTTTCCTCCCTTCCTTGTAAGACTGGATATCCACATCGTGTCGTCTAGGAGCAGGCCTTCGGTACACTCGTGCATTTGTAACATCTTCCATACTTTTATTTCTTTTATCTTCTTCCCACTTTATCTCTATCGGGGCCCGCGCCATGACTTGGTCCATTGTGTAGCACCGGAACTTCATCAATTTCTTGTAGAGCCCACTGTCAAAAAGTAGTCCATTCCGGAAGGCTTCAACCGCAGTTGGCTGGTGGAGATCCGAGATAGCAATCTCTCCCGGTTGAACCGGGCCACGTAGCTCCGTAATGACTCTCCTCTTCTCTGTTGTATGGAATTGAGGTCGTCTTAATCTTTTCTAATTTGCATGAACTCGTAAAATACTGTACGAACTTGTCAGCCAACTCTTGGTAGGACCCGATTGACCTGCATGGTAGGTTAATGAACCAAGAGAGGGAAGGTCCAGCCAGTGTCTCTCCAAAATATCTACACATTCCAGCCTCCCACTGACTTGGGGACAAGCCGGTTGACATCATCTTGAACTTTTAATGTATCACGTGGTCGTCTGGATCGGTGGACCCATCATATTGCTTCATTTCAGGTGGACTGAATTTTCGGGGCAGCTCAACAGCTACAATTGATTCCACAAACGGTGTATCAGAAATTGCTCCGGCCCTGCTCTTCTTGATTGGCAGCCTTACACCTGTAAGTCTCAACATAATTGCCTTTTTGAATTCAATCATTTCCCTTCTGATTGAGCTAGCAATTTGTAGGGATGGATCGATGAGAGAGTTCAGCTCATGTGGAGTCAGCTGGTGATCGTTGTTTGGCCCCTCCGACATGGGCGGAATTATTGGGTCACCTCGGTCTTCCAGATCACTGGTTTGACCTTGAGTGTGGTGCTGGGGATGAGATGATAACTGTGTTTGTTTCTATTAAGGTCCCAAGATCAATTATAAGCATGAATCAAGTGTGAATAACAATCGAAGAAGTTGCGGAATACTCACATCGATCGGTTGAGCGACGCGGAGGCAACAAAAATTCAGATTATGCCTTCTGTTCCATTCGGCAGTGAGCTGTGCAACCTCACTGGATTGGCTTCGTTTTTGGTCCTTCGTCAAGCTCCAAGCTTCGTCGAATGGTTCCCGGCTCATGGGTGGACTTCCCTATCACCTTCGCATGTCTCGTAAGTGTGCTAGCACTTGTGATTTTGCCACAAAATCACACTCTTGGCTTCCCTACTGCTCGGCATTTTGAAGAACCAGTGAGCAGTTTTTGGCCTCCATGGGCGTGTGAAGTAGAGAGAAAGAGAGAAGGAGAGATGTGTTGAATTAGTTGGAAAAATGTAAATCAAACACTTATATATTTTCCAAAAATAAATGAGTGAATTACTTTTTATTTGATTTTCAAAAAATCAAATAAAATGGATTTACCAAATTTGGCTCCAAAAGTCAAATGGCAACAACCATTCCAACAACTATAATCAATCACATCAATCACATCAATCAATGGTCACATCACTCAAAGTGACATGATTTGACGCTTGATGTGACGCTATATGCGACTAGTGATTTGACGCTTTATTTGACTTGCGTGCCACACTCGAATTCGAAATTCGAATGCGCTCGCAAATAATCTCGGGCTCGGGTTCGCTAATTCCAAATTAAAGAATTTTCCGTTGCGTCGTAATTAAATGATTACTCCTAGCGAAATCACTATTCACGTCGCTAACGAATTAATTCTAAATTAATTCGTTCGCCCGAATTAAAATCTAATTTTAATTCCGCGTCGAAATCCAATTTCGTTTAATATATCAAATATATTAATTTCTCGATTAATTCCAAATTAACCGTTATCTTTTTTTATTAATATTTTATCCCAGATAAAATATCTCCGCAATTAATCCCAGATTAATTTTCTCTCTCTTCTAATTAATCCCAGATTAATTTAGAGTGCGAGTTATACGTCATCAGTGAATCTTTGGGAAGCGACCCATGAGATCCCCGGATATATTGGCAGTAAATTCTGTCGTCGGACTATCCGAACACGTAAGTACCTCGTACTACGTTTATACCGATTTACAAGACAAGGTTGGCCTCTAGCAAAGCGCCATGCCTACCCAATTCTCCGGAAACATCCTTATAAGAATAAAGGATCTGTATCAAGCGTAGTATACCGTAGTATTGCGTATTTCTGTCCAGTATCGGATGATCATGTGCTAGGCCTGGGGCTGGAATTGTGTCTACCCCGTACGAAGCACATGTCGGATGTCTGGTAACTAGTCTCTATAATCGGATAAATATGACCTTGTCATTTTATCCCGATAGCTGCAGCATTTAAGAGAACCAGTCCCGTATCCTACGTGACCATCATCTCCATATGACTAGAGTGACACTTCCATCTTGACATCACACCCAACACACTACGATTCTCAATATACCCAGTATTGGCGTACACAGAACCTGTTAAAGCCCTGGACGACCTCAACCAAAGTATATTGATTGTCGCAAGTATTAGCGGTGCAAGTCTCAGGTTAAGACCAAATACACCTACCCTGATTTCGGACTTCTATAGACACATAGGCATACTACCAACGGAATTCCGAGAGGGTCTATCCATAGTGAAGTTGTTTCCCGTACCATCGGTGAAACACAACCTCCTATTACACATGCATGAGTATCATATACCCAAATATATGAGAACTATGTCGTTGTGCCCTCACAACACGCACAAGTGTAATACTAGTCTTTTACGTATTTATCGATGTCCAATCTCGATAATACTCTGACTAGGGATAATTAATGATTTATCATTCGTGGATTGATACTGTCTCATATCATTCTCCGTCCAGGAACAAATCACAGAGACCTCCTATCATTTATACATCTAGGTGATCTAATCACAAATGATAAGAGTGCAATCTCCTTTGTCACATAGTTAATTTGTACAACAACACCATGATCTATACAAATAGTGATGCTATGGGTCATAATTGTCCAACAATCTCCCACTTGGCCTATAGCCAGTCACTCGAGTGTTTGACACCCGAACTATGTACGGTTGGCTCAAACTGCTGAGAAATGCTTTCGTCAGCGGATTTGCATGATTATCATCTGATGCGATTTATTCGATCATCATATCGCCACGATGTATAATCTGAACGAATCAGATGAATATCGAAGTATATATCTGGATCGTTGATGAGACCATTAATTCTTTAGCATGTGCTCAAGCCTAGCTTAGCTGCTAACAGAATTATATCTAATCTAATTAGATTTGTTATCGACCCAGAAGGCTTCTATTGCCGCCTCAGCTGCAGCAATTAACCCGCATTTGTTGTTTATTCGGTAACAGTATCTTGCTTGGAAGATTTCCAGCTCACTGTTCCGTTATTCAAACTTTGTAGTACCGTTTGCGACTTATAGTCATTTTATCGGTTTAGGAAACTTGCTACAGTGATCCCAGTCACTTCAAGTTCTCCTTCTCCACAGATTAAGACATCATCCTTAGATCTCTAAGATACTAACGGATGTTCTTAACATCAATCCAGTGACTATCACTCGGATTGGCCTGTTTGTGACTTCATATGCTCAAAGCGTATGAGACACCATGTCGCGTATATTTTCCAATGTACGATTTCTCGCAGAGTATTCGAAAGCCAAGCTTTCGCCGATAGTTATTTTATTGGAATATCATTTCCAAGAAATGACGTATTATCATTATTTTATAGGACAACCACTGTCAGTGCGCTCCCACTAACCCTCTTATATACACAAGAATCATTATCGTTTTGAATTAAATCATACTCCATTATGATTACATCAAAATGATAATTCCAAGAACGTATGCCTGCTTCAATACAAACATGGATCGAATAACCTGCAAACCTTGTTTGCTAGTTTTGGTACGAAAAAACCGACAGGATGTTGTAAACATCCTCCAAAAGGTTTCCGTTTAAGGAAAGCGATTTTCCTGTTAAGCTGACATATTTCATAAATGAAATACGCAGCTTTAGCAAGCATTATCCAAATGGATTTACCGTGGCAACAGGTAAAAGGTTGAGTCGTAATCAATACAATGTTGGTAACGATACCTTTCCGCTAAAAGCCTAGCTTTATACGTTAGTATGTTGTCTTCCATGTACATCTTCCTTGAAGACTAATACAGTACCAATAGGCACAATGCCTTGTGGTACATCAACTAGTGTCTAAACATAGTTGATATACATGGAATCCATTTCGGACTCATGACACTTTGCCATGATAGGGAGTCGATACCCTGTATCACTTCCTCATACGTAGTCAGTTGGTATACCTTAAAAGATTGACATCTTTATGAGGTGAGATCAGAAACCCATACCCCAAGTTGTTTTCTGACTCTCTCCGACCTACGCGGTTCTTGTGTATTCGAAGATTAATGGTAATAGTTTCATCCTTGATGAACTATTTTGTGTTCAATTAGGATTCGATGCCTGGAATAATATTACTCTGATTTTCATCGAGTTTTATTATCCTCCCACTTACCACTGCATATCGGTATTCCTCTTAGGAAAACTGCATGGTGAGCAACAATCTAATTGTTCTCTTGTGAGATGTATAAGTACAATACTTATGGTATCCCTAGGATAACCTACAATTGGCACTTATCCAATTTGGGTTTTAGTTTGGTATCATCTAAACATATGCCTAGCATCCCAAATTTATCAGAAATGTGAAACACGGTTTCTTTCCCGTTCATATCTAATATGAAATCTGTCTAACAGATTTTAATGGAACCTTATTCTAAATAAGTTCTTGCACTGTTTAAAGCTTATCCGTTGAAGGAAATGGTAGCTTAGAGCGACTCTTGATTAACCTTATCATGTCCAATAAAATTCGGTTACTCTGGTTCGGGCACACCGTCACTTTGATGTGTTCCGAGAGGAGTCCTCAATTGAAAGAATACTTTACTCTTTCAAGTATATTAGAAACTTATTGCTTAAGTAATTTCCATTACGGTCTTATCGTGACGGTTTAATACTTTAGCCGATCTGTTTGTCTATTTCGTGTCGAAACTCTAAAAGTTTCTGATTTATGTTCTTCAAAAGAAACACACAACCATTACGCGATTCCACATCCGTAAAGGTCACGAAGTATTCATATCTACATCTAGCCTAGCTAGACATGGGCCCACTTGCTTCACTATGAACTATGGCTAACAGATCGGTGGCTTTTACACTTTTACCAAGTAAATAGTGTTTAGGCACTTTGCCCAATAAACTAGATTCGTAGACTTTATTTGAATAGAATCAAAACAGTCCTAGTACCCGCTCTTCAAAAGTGCGGATATATGATTCTTGTTTAATTGTGTCCCAGACAACAATGCCACATATAAGTTTCATCTGATCAAATCAGTTTGAGCTAATTGTTTGTCATGTTATATGTTGAGATTTATTTATACTCAAAATATAAATGTTGTTATTCACATCTAATGTGTTTATCTCAATATCATCCTTATATAATAAAACACTTTAGTGTTCTAGAATATAAAGGTTCATCCGCAACGGATTAAACACTGATATAAAGATAATGTATCTAATCAAACTAGTTACATTATAACAGTTTCCTAATTTAAGTACACACCCGAAGGTAGTTCCTAAACTTAGGTATCTACGGTTGAAACAGCGACTTTCGTCCCGTTTCCAAATCGCAGATTAATCTCAATTGAAGTCAGTATCCTGTTCAAAACAGATTCTGAACATCAATATATATTTATGTATCACACTAAGTATTGAAAATCCAATTTTAATACTAGTAGTGAACATAATCTTGACAAACATATTTGAAGTCAGAGCCTTGCTCGTTCTTCAATTCCTTCATGTCTGCCTTGTCCAAACGGCAGTCACGCTTCCGCGATCCCGTTTGCCACATCCAAGCAGACATTTTGGGATATGTCCTTTATCTTCCCAGAAGATTATAATGATGTTGCCTTTGCCAGTTTCAACACTCCAGAAGCCTTTGGCCAAGCCTTAGCCTTCTAGAACATCGAAGTAAGGTGCGACTAGCGCTACTTGCCTAATTGCAAACTTTGACTTTATCTCTCTTGAGAATAGTCATTAATTCTCCAAGAATTATTTATTGCAATTTTAGTACTTCTAAAATCTAAGTATAGATTTATGAAGATCCTCATTTCATTATCATACTTTAAGGATCTAATCCTTATTTCTGATTAAGAAATTAAGGAGTCTATTGCGGTAAGTATAATGGATTAAGCACTTAAGTTATCATTACATGATCTTCCAAAGATCATGCTCTACTATTTGCTTGACTCCGGGCTTTAGGCTTAATATATTATTTTATCAAATAAAATAACTTATCATATTTTCCAGGACCATCCTGAAATATTATTCCCAATTTGAAAATTAAACCATTTAAATACATTTTCCCTAGGATTATGTATTAAACGTCAATCTTTCAATTTATATCTTGATTCTAATAGTCCAACTATTTAATCAACGATTTAGGTACTATTTATTACAATGATTACAATAGTCCAACTATTTAATCAACTATAATTTAATAGAATAAAATCAATTATATTGATTACTATAATCCAATTATAAAATCAACTATAAATGAATAGTTTGAATATATAGTCCAACTATTTATTAAAACAACATTTAAATATTAGTCCAACTAACATTTAATTTATATGACGAATGATATTTGTTGAGCGCGTATGGCAAGTTATTGAACGAGTATTGCAAATTCAATTCTTGCCTCCCACTATTTTTTGGCGAGCCTCTAACCCTCTGTCGAGTACTCAGGAAACCGCGTTTCCTAGTGGGCTAGGATCCCGTTAAATATCACACAATCTTGACTTTGGCCAACAAATTGTATGATAATTAACTAGGTAGATCTATAAGATCGATTGGATCCAATCCAATTCCTAGATCCGGTAGGGGGACATCCAAGTCCGAAACATATATCTTATATATGCCAATACATCCAATGTATTACCTAACCTTTCTCCTCTGAATCAACTAAGCCTTGGCTTTGGGACAACAAAACTTAGTGATCCCAGTCAAGCGCGACCCATTGACCATGGAAAGCTTCGTAATAAATGTCGATGGACAAGAAGTGGTCTTGACTTTGGCCAACAAACCACAACTTGGACAAGACACCAATATGGAACAAAGCCTTCGTGATTCAAACACATCCTCGACAGACAAAGGCCTTGACTTTGGCCAACAAACCAATGCCGTCTTAGATCTTGAGTGAGAATCACTCAATGGAAGGAAAGACGCTTAATATTATTGAGGGTTTTTCGCGTGCAAATGGCAACCAATTTATTATCTTTGTTAAGGTCTCATCATCATACACCCTTAAACATGCATTCTAAACACATAATAAAGCGCGTATAATAAAATAATAATGATATGCGGATGGATACTTTACACAATGATCCTAGATCAAATCTCTCCATTTCTCTCTCCCGCTAGCACAAGTATTTACTTCTACCAGTTACACTACACTTCTAAAGAAACCTCATTTACATTGAGGGGAATAGGTGAGAAGAGAATACAAAGAATAATGAGGTGATAAGGCTGGACACGCAGGTCCAATTAATAAATCAAATTTATTACAACAATTTCTAAAATTGTCCCACCCATCTGATATCCATCTGATATACATTATTCATGCATCGCAACCTTGTATTCACACAAGCATGTTATCAATAAATCTAATCAAATTAATTAATCTGATAATTAGTGATCATCCAATGTTCAAACAACGATTTGATTTTGCTCGAGTCAAACTCGTTTTAGCGAATAAGTACTCAAAGTACGAATTCTCGAATTAAATTAAACTACGTAATTAAATCCAATTCAATTTGTATTTAATTCCAATTCACTATTTAATTGCAAATTAAATACTACACTTTAATAATGAACTTTTACGACTTAAATTCCAAATTTAATCGTAACGGGTCTCAAAGCCCGATTAACGTCCAACGTCAATTTAATTAAAGTCCAATGGGCTTTTTAATTTATTTCTTGAGGCGTGGACTTTTGGTCAACTCGGATCAAACCGAATATCCAAAATCCAATCCGGGAGTTACCCATAAGCCTAGAAATCAATTTCGGCCCATTAGGCCCAATTAAACTTTAAAGGTCCATTAGTCGCATTTGGGCTTTATGGAAGCGGTTTTGGGCCTAATTGGATCCAATCCAATTTTCCTTAACCCAACTTTGTACAAAAAAGCCCAACAAGCCCAATTACAACACAAAAGCCCAAATCCAATTTTAAGGCCAATTAATTAAACACAAAAAAATACAATTTCCAATTTAATTACACTAAAGTGTATTACACAATTAATTAACCAATTCAACATTTCCAAAACACCAATTAGCCCAATTAATCATGTTCATTTACATCAATTAGTGTCCAACACAAATTGATTAAAATCAAACCTATTACATGCTTCCAAAGTCTCGGCCAAGGAGGGGATTTTATATCCAATTTGGTTTCAATCCAATTAATCCCACAATCAACATTAAATCAACATCCTAATTGATTCTAACTCATCCAATGAATCAAAAAATCAAAATTCCAAGACAATAGGGCAATGGTGACTTTCGGCCAAGCTAAGTCAATTGGGGAAAAATTGTCCAATTCAAATTCATCAAATTGACAATGCATAACACCATGTTATCATCAATTAAGCATACTCAAACATCCAATTTCATCCAAATATGCTCAAATCATTTTTGCCCAAATTTTAAGCCCTAAATTAATTCATGCTCAAACCTTGCTCTAGATGCCATTTTTGGTTTCTATTAAGGTCCCAAGATCAATTATAAGCAAGAATCAAGTGTGAATAACAATCGAAGAAGTTGCGGAATACTCACATCGATCGGTTGAGCGACGCGGAGGCAACAAAAATTCAGATTCTGCCTTCTGTTCCATTCGGCAGTGAGCTGTGCAACCTCACTGGATTGGCTTCGTTTTTGGTCCTTCGTCAAGTTCCAAGCTTCGTCGAATGGTTCCCGGCTCATGGGTGGACTTCCCTATCACCTTCGCATGTCTCGTAAGTGTGCTAGCACTTGTGATTTTGCCACAAAATCACACTCTTGGCTTCTCGACTGCTCGGCATTTTGAAGAAACAGTGAGCAGTTTTTGGCCTCCATGGGCGTGTGAAGTAGAGAGAAATAGAGAAGGAGAGATGTGTTGAATTAGTTGGAAAAGTGTAAATCAAACCATTATATATTTTCCAAAAATAAATAAGTGAATTACCTTTTATTTGATTTTCAAAAAATCAATAAAATGGATTTACCAAATTTGGCTCCAAAAGTCAAATGGCAACAACCATTGACGCTTGATGTGACGCTAGATGCGACTAGCGATTTGACGCTTGATTTGACTTGCGTGCCGCACTCAAATTCGAAATGCGAAAACGCTCGCAAATAATCTCAGGCTCGAGTTCGCTAATTCCAAATTAACGAATTTTTCGTTGCGTCGTAATTAAATGATTACGCCTAGCGAAATCACTATTCACGTCGCTAACGAATTAATTCTAAATTAATTCATTCACCCGAATTAAAATCTAATTTTAATTCCGCGTCGAAATCCCATTTCGTTTAATATATCAAATATATTAATTTCTCGATTAATTCCAAATTAACCGTTATCTCTCTTTATTATATTTTTATCCCAATAAAATATCTCCGCAA
The DNA here is from genome assembly GCA_019454045.1 of Zanthoxylum bungeanum. Taxonomy (NCBI): domain Eukaryota; kingdom Viridiplantae; phylum Streptophyta; class Magnoliopsida; order Sapindales; family Rutaceae; genus Zanthoxylum; species Zanthoxylum bungeanum. The sequence goes on along the minus strand of SKCR01046904.1, from coordinate 30,909 downwards.
TTAATCCCAGATTAATTTTCTCTCTCATCTAATTAATCCCAGATTAATTTAGAGTGCGAGTTATACGTCATCGGTGAATCTTTGGGAAGCGACCCATGAGATCCCCGGATATGTTGCAGTAGTACATTCGGTCGTCGAACTATTCGAACACGTAAGTACCTCGTACTACGTTTATACCGATTTACAAGACAAGGTTGGCCTCTAACAAAGCGCCATGCCTACCCAATTCTACGGAAATATCCTTACAAGAATAAAGGATCTGTATCAAGCGTAGTATACCATAGTATTGCGTATTTCTGTCCAGTATCGGATGATCATGTGCTAGGCCTGGGGCTGGAATTTTGTCTGCCCCGTACGAAGCACATGTCGGATGTCTGGTAACTAGTCTCTATAATCTGATAAATATGACCTTGTCATTTTATCCCGATAGCTGCAGCATTTAAGAGAACCAGTCTCGTATCCTACGTGACCATCATCTCCATATGACTGGAGTGACACTTCCATCTTGACATCACACCCAACACACTACGATTCTCAATATACCCAGTATTGGCGTACACAGAACCTGTTAAGGCCATGGACGACCTCAACCAAAGTATATTGATTGTCGCAAGTATTAGCGGTGCAAGTCTCAGGTTAAGACCAAATACACCTACCCTGATTTCGGACTTCTATAGACACATAGTCATACTACCAATGGAATTTCGAGGGGGTCTATCCAGAGCGAAGCTATTTCCCGTACCATCGGTGAAACACAACCTCCTATTACACTTGCATGAGTATCCTATACCCAAATATATGAGAACTATGTCGTTGTGCCCTCACAACGCGCACAAGTGTAATACTAGTCTTTTACGTATTTATCGATGTCCAATCTCGATAATACTCTGACTAGAGATATTTAATGATTTATACTTCGTGGACTGATACTGTCTCATATCATTCTCCGTCCAGAAACAAATCACAGGGACCTCCTCTATCATTTATACATCTAGGTGATCTAATCACAAATGATAAGAGTACAATCTCTTTTGTCACATAGTTAATTTGTACAACAACACCATGATTTGTACAAATAGTGACGCTATGGGTCATAATTGTCCAACAAACTGCTCCAGCCTTTTCTGCAGGCTGTCGTTGGAATTCTGTATCGTCTGGTTCTCTTCCTCAAGGGCTTGTAGACGTTCTTGGAGCATGGCAAGTTGTGTCATCACGGGATCCGGGGTTTGTTCATTGCTTGAAGCCATTTCTGTCTGTTCTGGGCTTGAGTGAGCTGTTTTGTTGATGTGTTTTTCTTTTGCGAATTCCGCTCGGTAGCCCCATGGTGGGCGCCAAATTATGGATGCTGGTTTTCGCCCATGGTCCACAATCGTGAATTTGTAGTATGAGGGGCACGAGCAAACCTGCAAAATAAAAGTAGAGCGAAAGTGGAAGTTACTGCCCACCGGTGTGGTGGAAGTCGTAGGCACTCTGACGCTCAAGTTAGCCGAAATACGAATGAGTTCAGGGTGAAAGGGTTAAGGTCTATGGAGTACCTCAACCACAGATTGTTTGCCGTGAGGGCGGTGTATTGGAGTTGTGTCTTGATGAAAGGAGTAATCTCAGGTAGAAGATCCCCTCTCTATTGCTTTGTCTTCTTATTTTATAGGTTCCCTGATGCGGGGCCCCTATTCTGCCCGTTGGAGTCTTCTCTCATGATGGTTTAATTCAGGTGATTTATGTCTGGTAACTGATGATCGTGTCTATATCTTGTAACTGTCGTCTGTATGGTGAAGTTCATGAATTTGGATTTTCTCTTGACTCATGTAACTTGTGTCCGTTGGTTCTCGGGTTTGGGCCCATGAGGCTTCCTTGTATGGCATTTCTGTTTATAGGCTGAATCCGCAAGTGGGCTTCAGGGTCGGTGGTTGGTTTTGGGTTAAATGTCAATTTTTCCCCTGGGCCCAAATTTGGCCCGTACAGTTTACAAGTCATAAGATAAGTTTCGGAACTTAACTAAATTTACTAATATGTCTACATGTCATAGCTATAAGGCTTATCATGCTTGTGACTTGATGGAAGGTATGAATACGAATTGATACGAGACCTAAAAGGCGGCCTTAAACATGCTAGAGTGGAACTGGAATGGTTTAAAAAACTGTTTTGGGCAATGTTTTGGATCACGCGTCGCGATGCAAGACATCGCGTGTTGCGACGCAAATCGTCCAGAGACGTACCCTGATTTTTTCCGTGCACATCGCGACGCACGAACCTTTCACGTCGCGACACGAAACACATCAGAAGTGTTTCTGGAAAATCCCCAGATCACATCGCGACGTAATAACGTCTTACGTCGTGATGTACGACCAAAATCTGCTCTAAAAATCATGTTTAATAACCCATATGCTCAACATCTTTTCCTATTCATTACATACAAGCAATTAGCTTCAAAAATCATTCAAAACACCACAATAACGTTCTCAATTTCTACTTACATTTATTCTACATACTCCACTAATCTATAACCAAAATTGACTATTTGGGGATTTTCTACAATCTTCATATTCTTATCACCAAACTCATATAAACATCAATTTTTATATCTCATCATTATCATTAACCAATTACAAGATCAAAACACCCATATTCAAAACTTGGGTTAAAGCTTCTCACCTCCTTTCTCTTGGTTTTCTTTCATTCCTTAAGCCTTCATGGATAGCTTTTCTTCCTCTTTGTTTGGTGAATAAGTGTTTAGCACTTTCTTTTTCTTCTTTCTCTTCTCTTTTTCTTTCTCTTTTCTTCTTCTTTTCTATTTCTCTTCTTCTCAATCCTCACGTTTCTTCTCTCTTCTCTCCATTTTGTGAAATGGCAAATAGTAACCCCTTTTATACTTGAGTTTGTTTGAAATTTGTAAAAATAAAGAAAAGTTTAGAAACTTATAGAATTTGTGAGAATTCATTAGAATGACCCTTGGGTACTATTCATCTGAATTTTTATTCTGCATTTTCAACTCACTTCTGGTCCGAATTTGGAAAAATATTCAACGCAAAAATCTTAGATCTCGCTCTCAGCTTTCCAACAACATAAAATTCATAAAAATCGGAGCTCGTATGAGAAATTTACGGCCCAAATACCATGGGTTGTCCGTGGTGGTACATCGTAGCGTCTAATATCGAATTCTCAAAAGAATTTACCAATAGTTGATGAGTGTTAAATATATCAATATTTCTCACTCATTTGTCCTGATATTTTGTATAGTTTCTTGAGTTTTGTGAATATTTTGATGTATTTTGTGTTATTTTGTAGATAAATAAAGTTTCAGGACATTCTGGAGGTGATTTGGGGCTAAAATAGTGAAAAATGACAAAAAGGGCAAAATTGTCATTTTGCGCATCGCGACGTGCAATCCTTTGGCGTCGCGACACCTAACGTGCGCCACGACACGTGACCAATCAGATGGATTTTGCAAAATATGCTGGATGCTAACGTGGGCCGAATCTGCTAACGTGCGCCTGCCACGTGTCAACATCATAGCCGATCATGCTAACGTGCGTCGTGCCACGTGTCACCATCACATGCTACCGACAATCATCATCGATGTTAAAATATACCTCCACATGTCAACATCTCAATGAATCACGCTAACGTGCGCCGGGACACGTGTCGCCATCACACGATGCCGACAATCATCATCGACGCTAAAATACGCCTGCCACGTGTTAACATATCAACGAATCACGCTAACATGCACCGGAACACGTGTCACCATCAAATGCTACCGACACTAATAATTCAGCCGCCGACGTAAGCGTGACACGTGTCACGATCTCGCGAAGCCAATCCAATACGTGTCAATGATCTACGCGCGTCGCAATGCGCAAAAGGTGTCGCGTCGCGACGCGTAGGGCTTATCGACGCCTATAAATTCAGCTCGAGATTTCAGTTTCAGATGTACCTTCCTCTCTGAATTCTATGATATAAATAAGGAGTTTGTATCTAGTTTTCTAAATTTCAGTTTTGTAATTAATTTTTAGTTACTCTCTATAATAATAATTTACTTTCTTTACTTTTTCAGTTTTTACTATTCAACATGAGGAGGTAATTTCCCCCTGCTAGGGTGAAAGGTAAATCTTTTATTACTGCTATTTTGATTAATCTCCCTTAATTATAATATATTCACTACTTAAAATTTGACTTAACAAGGATACCGCTATATTGGTCGGTTGGTAATCAATTATATACTGGTTTTAACATGACTACTAAGCATGGATACCGCATGGTTGGTCGGTTGGTAATTACCGCCTATATGGCTGGTTTATGGATAAATTGTGATATCGCATTTATGGTCGGTTGGACTTAATTTGACTTAATCAGGATACCACCTATATGGCTGGTTGGTAATATAACACAAGTTAATATATTATATTAAGGGATATATCTAAAATAGTAGTGATAAAAGTGGATCCTTTTACTCTAGCATTTTCTTTTATTGTAATTTTCTTTATTTACTTTCCAGCATTTTATTTTCAGCATTTTACTTTATGTCTTTTATTTTTATGTTGTTACTAGCCTTAGATATGTGTCGTAGCTAAGCCCGTTATCTGGGGTTGTGATGAAATCCAATATCACCGGTTTGTAAGATTTTATTTTATAGTTTGGGTAATTCCAAAGTTTACTTATTAAGTCTTAAGCTTAATGCGTCTTGTTATCTGGCCATTAATAAGATTGATCTGGTAAATCTAAAATAAATTTGACAAATGAATTTTAGGTTTTAGCCTTAGACTTAATAGCCCACGATCTTCATTGAGGATAGATAACCCTTTAATAGATTTCCTTACGGGATAGACATATATACATGTCGGGCAGGGGTAGCCATAATTGGAACTTAAACTTAATGAATCCAGGTAATTTAGTTGACATAGACATATGGTTCAATTGGGTTAAACTGTGTATTTACATCTGACCATCGACAGAGGCTTTTGCATGATTTTGTGCTCCAGGTTAGTAAACCAATATATTATACAAACATTAAATAACATTTTCATCTTTAAAATGATATTGGAAGAAATCACAACTCTGGATAGTTTTATAAATTTGAATTTTCCTCAACCTACTTTTGCGCAATTTTATTCACTTGTTTTTAAATTTAAAAGTCATCACCCAATCAATCAATCAATCTGTTAGATACTAGTAATCATTGGCCTCATAAAAATTAATAGCTTAGGTTTTAAGTCCTCGTGGGATCGATACTTTTTATACTACTTGAACGATACGTGCACTTGCGTATTTCGCGTGTGATTTCGCACCGGTCAATAGTCATCTCACGAGGGTATATGTTTCTAACCACAATTTATATTATGTGACACTCGTCTCACAGTGTATCAGTAGTCAGAATTTTCGGTCGTTACATGGTAATGGCTGATGCTCGGTGGTCACAAACGAATGATCGAACGACGTTAACTCTCATTTTTGAATCGTTTCATGACAACCGAAGGTCGGAATTGGGCAACCGAGGTGTCTAACCTGCGTATCTCGACGAATGGAAGATTCTGGTCCGGGAGGTGTACTGCACGCACGGCGGCGCGTGGGTGCGTGGAGAGCGATGCGGCAACACGTGGGTGGCGCGTGCAGCGGCTTCAGGCAATTAGTCTGGCGGCGTTGGCTTTGTCTCGTCGAGGGGATTCTGCTGGAGTGGTCACTCACTGGAAAAGGTGACCGGAAGACGTCGAACGATCCTTTCTCTCTCTTGTTCAACTTTCTCTCTCTAAACTTGTTTCGTTTTCTCTCTCTACGGTTTTGATTCTCTCTCTAGTTGTTCACTAGTTTCTGGAAATTTATATTCCATTTTTCTCTACTGATCAGTTACCCCTACTCTCTTCTTTTGATTTTTCAATGATAAACACACATCAAAAATAATTCTATAGTTTTGTTTATCGAAAGATATATATGGTTAATATATGAGTTAGATTAGGTTTGTTAGTGTGTGTGTGGCAGAGAATGTGGGGATAAGGTAGCAAAAAGGTAGGGTGAAAGAGTAAGTGGGTAGTTAGACTTAAAAGTAATACTACCTCCGTCCTTTTTTGATAGGCCACCTTTCTATTTTTGGAAGTCCCAAATTATAGTCCAATTTCCTTATTTAAAGAGAGTTAAAGGAAGAAGTTTACTTATATATCCTTATTTAATAAACAATTTTATTGAGTTTAAGTGGGATTGTGTTGTATTAATGAGGGGTATACCAAGAAAAATATTAATTTATTTACCACATTTTAGGAAAAGACTAGCGGCCTATTAAAAAGGGACGGAGGGAGTAATAACAACTAGAGATAAGGTCTCACAATAACACGGAAGATCGAGTGGTAGATCACACATCATTCGGCACCATCAACAAACTGGATGCAGGCTTCACGGCAACAAGAATCTTTGATCAAAAGAAACTGATCAATATGCGCATGTGGAGCGCATGGTAAGCCTTGCATATTTTTGTTTAGAACAAAATTAAAATAGCAAATACAAAACTGGATGCGCACACTTAATGAAATTGCATAGTGGATGATGTGGCGTTGAATGAAAATGGCATTTTGTCAAGTGTTGGCTGTATGCGTGGAAATTGTAACTTGTGGCTAATCATGCAATATGCGCATATGATCAAAGGAAATGGACACTTCAATTATATGGGCGTGACTGATCAGTTTGTTAATGGGTTTGGCTTCGGTCAATAGCTACATGCGCTTTAAATGTTGATGCTTTATTTGATCTATTCAAATGTGCGATAGCAATAATCAAACATATATGTCACGTATCATGTATGGTCTCATAAGGCGAACAGTCACTGTAAATGGTTCATGAAATTTTATTGAATTGAACAAGGGGCACTTTTAAATGGCTCGGGTGTGATTATTCATGTTCGCATATGAGAGATAAATGCGGGGCTATTCGGATCTATAATTTTGGTAGAAAAAATTCTGATTTATATGAGGAGAGCAGACAAATTTTCAAGGTCGATCCCGGGTGCCTAAGTCGCTTCCGCTGCTCCAGGGAAAGCATTCCTTACAACTAATTCATGCATCATCAGCTTATTATTTTGTTAGATTCCATGTGATTTAATGTATTTTGGAGTTGTTTAGTGTTTTATTTATAAGAAGCATTAGAGCATGGATTTGGAGCAATTGTACGGGTTTTAGGAGCTTATGGAGGCATCAGAAGCATGTGGGAAAAGCGGACACAAGCTGAAAATATTCATCCTGAAAAAAGGAGTGGCGTCGCGACGCCACTTCTGGCATCGCGACACCCAACATACTTCACACAAATATCCCAAAGGTTTGGCGTCGCGATGCTGCAGTGTATTTTCAGAGTCTTCAGAATAAACAGCAGCACATGCGCAACAGGACTCTGGGGTTTCCTATAAATATAACAGTACGTCCAAAACCCTATGGAGGCTCATTAGACACAACAAAAAGAGTTCAAAGCACAAAAATTGAGAGATCCTAAGGAAGAGATTGAAAAACAAGGGAATGAGACAAATGTGGTGAAGTCCAGAACCAAAAGGAATTTGATTCGGGTTTTACTCTTCATTTTTCTTCTTCAAACTCTTTTAGTTATCATTATGTTATTGACTCAGATGTTGTTGTTCTTTAAATTAGCCATGACCTAATTCTATTTTTCTAGAGTATGACGTAGCCTAATGCTTGAAACTATGTATTGATTGCCAAATAATTGTTATGAAGTTTTCCATTCAGTTTATTTATGTTTTGTTGTGCTTAATGCTTCTTGTTTGCAGGCCACAAATTGGATGATTGTGTATTGAAATCTATCGCTCGAGATTTTGAATAGGACTAAGAAAATATAATTTTGGAAGTTTATGGAGTTCGGGAAAATCTATAACTCTTTCAAAGCCGTTAATAAAGAATCACAAGACATAATGAATTGTTAATTATTAGATTTCTATAGGGATATCGAAGTCGGTAATTAGTAATCTTTTCACTATTACTCGGGAGATGGAGTGGAATACTCAATGATTCTTGGCTTATAAACTTAGAAATTGAATAATAGTTAATTTGTCATCACAATATATAGTGGATAGCTAGGTGAAATCAGACTCTAGAATTCATCTCATAACAGATCCTTCAATAAAAATCGTTTAGTTTAGTTTTTTTTTTTTTTTTTTAAGTTTCCATTTACTTTAAATTTAGATCGTGTTTCTAGATAAAGTTAGGGTTAATAATTATAGTACTTAGTGCAAATTAGATTTCAATTCATGTGGGTTCGACACTCATACTTATCATCTACTAAAACTTAACACCGTACACTTGAGGTACGATATAAAATATCGCAACAAAGGGCTTGTTGTAATTTCATAAATACCTCTACCATTGGAAGATATTTTGGTAATTATAAATATGTAATAATAGGTGTATTTTTCTTGATTTAATTTGATTAAATCAAAGTAATAAACATTTAACTAATCCATTAATTAAACTTTGTTTTGATTTAATTGGATTAAATCAAAGTGGTAGATAAAGATGATTAGTCACGCCTAATTATATGGACAAATTGGATTAAGCCCACCTAAAAATTGATTAAGACTTTTATTAATTAAAAATTTCATAAGTTTGCTATAAAATGCAAACTTGAGCAAGTTTTTAATAAAGCTTGAGCTTAAGAAAGTTAAGCTTATGAAAGCTAAAACAAGCAAGAATTAGAAATATTAGCCTAAGTAAATGAAATGTTTAGAAAAGCTTTGGAAGTTCTCTAAAACATTTCAACAATGAGAAATCAAGATTGGATCTTGGAATGAAGCTTGCTAGCATCGGAATCAAGATTGGATCTTGGAGTCAATCTTGCTAACTTTGGAACTTTTATACAATATTTCAACAAGAGAGAGAATATTTGATCTTTGGTTCAAGCTTACTAGGTAAGTTTGATCCTCTCTAATAAGCTATGTTTTGTATTTGATACATAATAATATAGCTTGATTTTGAAATTAGGCTAATGAATTGTGTATGGATGCTTTGGAATCATAAACACAATATGTTTGTGATTGGGTCAAAATGTTTATGGTTGACAGAAACATAAAATTAGAGTTGGAACTCTAGATAAAAGCTTGGAGATTTGGCTACCATTCTAGAATCACTTGAACACCTTTGAGTGACCTAAAATTGTTCATTAGTCACTTCATTATGGGATTCTAATTTGGTTTGTGTTTTGGATTCAAAATTTACGCATGTGCGTATTTAGAATAAATCAAATATTTTGAAAAAATATTTGATATTTTGAAAAGTATGATTTTGTTCTATAACATGTGTTGATGTTGGTTTTGATGTTAAAATTTAATTTTGGGTGTTTGGAAGTGTTTAGGAAAGATTGGAAGTAATTAGGGTAAAATACCCTATTTCCATCAGCTATCTGGAAAGAGAGCTGATGGAAACAATGAAAACCAATGAATTTCAAAGGAAATACAAAACAGAGGCTACAGTGCGTGTGCAGTGTAGCGCATGCGTCACGCACTCATGCGTTGAAACTTATTTTCTCCTGTTTTTTAGTTTTTCGGACTCCGATTCAGCCTCGGTTTTTTCCTATACACTTTTAATGGAATATATTATTTCATCAAAATATTTAAAAATACACCATGCTCAATTACCAAGGGTTAGACCCACTTCCGCTACGTGGGGCACCAATCCGACCCTAGCTAAGAAACGAAGATCTAAACAGTTAGGTGTTTGTTATAAAATATGCACGCTGGATGTGCAACACTCGTTTTCGTTCTTTAGGAATGGTGTCTGAAAATCGTGAAGATAAAATTCAATGCATTAGAGATGACTTGAGTAAGGAGTCTTTAGATGATATATCATTGATTCTTGAGACGCATCCTAGTGGACATGTTCATCAAGTGATTCATAATTTGCATACACAATTTTAAAAAGAAAGATACAGTATCGGGAATCTGACTTTAAAAGACTATATTTGCCAATTTATAATAAAATTAGATGGGAAGCATATCCCCGACCCATAGAGGGCGTTCAAGCCATTACTGGATGTAAAACCATAGGAAGATGTGAGCTACAATCACAACTACCAATAATATTATTTTAATTTATTGTTGTGATTTCCTTTACTTTAAATTATTATTTTGAATTACCTAAATTTACTGTTTTGATTTTCTTTACTTTAATTTTGCCGATAGTATCTAAATTTTTGACTTTCACGATGTATTTTATTGTTCATCTGACAATTATCATTTTACAGTTACTAGTACTTTTATTACTCACCCCTTTTCAGGTTCCATAAATAAGCTCGACATTCTCTCTTTGACTCATCCAGATTAGAGAGATAGCAAAATCGAGAAAAGTTCAAGACGACGAGTCACTAATATCTGTGTATTTTTTGGAACTAACTCTGGAACTAAACCAGAATTTGTTGAGGCTGCAAAAGAATTGGGTAGAGTTATGGTGGAAAGAAACATGCACTTAGTATATGACAGTGGCAATCTTGGAATGATGGGATGTGTTTCAAAGGACGTGCAAGAATGTGACAGTCAAGTTTAAGGGATCATTCCAAAAACTTTGGCAGACGAAAACCTCATCAGAAAATTAAATGGAGAATAATACATTGTCTCAGGTATGTCTGAAAGACAAACTGAAATGATTAATCATGCTAACGCTTTTATTACTTTACCAGGTGGACTAGGCACGTTGGAAGAAATATTCACAGTTACGTCTTGGACGAACTTGAACATTCACCGAAAACCTATTGGACTACTCAATGTTGATCACTTTTTCGATTTTATTTTAGTATTTCTTATGGATGCCAAAAGACTCGGGTTCATTTCGAAACCGGTAAAAGATATCGTCCTAACTGCAAGAAAAGCTGATAAATTAATTGACCTAACTCTTAGCTTATGAACCAAAAATAGACCTCATTCTTTCCAAGTTGATCTGGTCTGATAATGATTGTGGCAAAAAGCGAGTGGACTTGAATCTTAATCTGTAATTTTTTTCTTTTAAATAGTCGTAGATTCAATTTTCAATTCCAGACTAACATGGTGATGTCTTCTAAACTCTACTTTTTCTTATTCAAACATTGGGGACAATGTCTCATTTTGGTTTGCGGGAGAAGATAGTTGACTAGATAGTTTTTATTTTTATGTTTCATTGTTGTGTTTTTCTTTCAAAAAAATATTTTCGTTATTGTGTTGTTGTTTTATGTAAAAAAAAGTTTTTTTTTATATTTTTTTTTATTGTTTTTTTTGTGTAAAAAAAACTACACACGAACCAACAATAAATTTTTGACTAAGTGAAATTATTGTTCAGAGATGGCAGTGTAAGGAGTTTTCGCTTCTGAGGCGCATCTCAATATTTGGTAACAATCTATTTTTATTCATTTCTTTTTGAATCATTTAAATTTGTGAATTCTTCATAATATTGATTAAATTTGATCTTCATATGCTCATTTGACAAGTATTATCAACATACATAATACATATGATCGTGGGTTGTAAGTGAAAATTTTATGATATTCGGTTCTCTAGTTTGTTGAAGGTAACACCTTAAGGCAGTGGAATTTGTGTTTTTATTCAAAAAACTAACTATGCTTTTACTTAATAACCGGACATCTTACCTCAGTAAGCAGTGATTGTTTGCATAAACCGGTAGAGTTTGAGTTAGTTTAAAAAAATTAAAATAATAATAATCAAGTTTTTACTTAATAACCGGATATCTTGCCTCAATAAGCAGTGATTATTCACGTAAAACGGTAGAGTTTGAGTTATTTTATTAAAAAAATTATGTGTGAAGAAGTTCGATTCTGTAACCTCTGTAACTCGACCAATTAAATCCGTATGGGTGTTTTAACACTTAGTGCCCTAAGGCCAACAAGTTTGGGAGTCACTGGCTCAAAGCTCGTTATAAGGGTTAAAGAGAAAGCTTAAGGAAATCAGGCACTTCTTCTTTTTATCATCCGAGATCTGAGCAATTAAGTCTGTAGGGGTGTCTTAATGCCTAGTGCCTTAAAGTCAACTGATTTGGGAGTCACATACCCAAAACTCATTACAAGGGTTAAAGATGTATTATAAAAAAAAAAACTATTTTTTATATAAAAAAAACTGTCATTACCAACATGTGTGAATTCTGATATAACTTTAGAACAAAATATTACTCTCTTTTCAACAAGACCTGTGAATATTGTGGGCACAATAAATTGATTGATACTTTTTTTATGTGTGTATGGAAGAAGGGTAAAAAATACAGGAGAGATTGCTTATTTAATAATTTAGAAAGAAAGAAAACAATTACTAACTTGGATAAGAATTTATCTTTTTAGTTTTCGCTGACATTATTAGGGACTAGTAATAAGCTGGTTGAGGGGTGTGATGAACATTAAAAAGTATACATTTATTAAAAAGAAAATTAATCATTTTACACTTATAGTTTCATTATACCCCTTAATTTAGCACATTTGTGAAATAATTTTATTATGATTTTTATTTCTAATGTAGGTGAAATAATACTTTGGATGTATAATTAGAAAAATGGATGTGATATTTGGATTTTGGAGACCATAAACTTAAAAGAGCGTTCTAATAGTGTATAATTTCGAAAATTCCAATTTTACGTAATTTTCGTATTTTGGCCATAACTTCTTACTCTGATATCGGTTTAATGCGATTCTATTTTCAGATGAAAGAAGACTCAAATATCTACAACTTTTCTCCTTACAAGATATTCTAATTATGAGGTTTTCAAGGTCGAAATTGGTGAAGAAGTTAATGTGTATTGCATGTAATTTTAATTATTAGAAAATAAAGTAAAAATAAAAAATAAAAAATAAAGTAAAAAGTAAGAAAAATAAAAGTTGAAATGTCACAATCCACTTTAGGTGAATTGTGACAAATGTTTGCAAAATGTAACAAAAAAGTCAAAAAAGGAAAAAGAAAAAATAAATTTGTAAAAGTTTATTATTTATATATTTGATTTGGAAAGTTGTAATTAATAATTGAGAGATAAACACTTCTATAAATAGAGGTGCTCACCTCTCATTTTATTCATGCTTCTTTTATTTTCTCTCTTGAAGAATTTGGAAGAACTGTCTTGTGTGTTTTATTTTTTTGGTAATTTTTTTTCTTTCAATAATAAAATTATGTGTGTTTTTATTCAAAACATGAATAGTTAATTTCATTCTGCTGGGGTAAAGGGTGAAACTCTAAATATCAAGAATATAAATTAATCTTACTTATATTATAATATATGAATTGTAATATGAAAACTAATATTTAATCTTTTCTTATATCTGAGGGTGTCTTGATTCGCTGTAAACAATCAAATTTTGGTTGACACAGTTAATACTTTACCCCATATTATAAGAGAGAATAATTTAAATATGGATTAATTATTAACAAATTTTATTACCGCCTTTATGGTCGATTTTATTTATATTGCATAATTGGGTACCTAACTGGACTTGTTATAGACAAATATTATCACTGCCTTTATGGCTGGTTTTATATATTTTGGCATAATTAATTCCTAAAGTAAATTAACTGGGTAATAATGAAAATTTATATATTATAAAAAAATAAGATTTCTCTATATTTGAAATATTAAAAGTGGATCCCCTAGAGCCAACATTCTAATTTATTATTGCAGTTTAATTTAAAATTGCACATCACATCAAACAATTCAGCATTTTCTTTTCACTCAAATTACTATTTTATTTTACTAAATCTATTCCCTGCGAATCGACCACAGACTTACCGGGTTATTTTATTACTTCGACACTCTTATAATTAGGAGTAAAAAAAACCACTTTGTGAGTGTGTCATACATCTTGAGATATATCTCTAGTCCGACGTAACCAAGCCCACGATTCTTGCTGTTTGAATTTTGCATGTGTGATGAAAGCTCGATACATGTCCGACCGGATGTTAAATTCTAATTGTATGTCCGGCTGGACGTAATCACGACCATCAACTCTTGTAACTAATAATCTGCTTGTTCACTGAAGCTGCATCATGTCCAGCTGGAATTAAGGTTTTAAAGGTATATCCGGCTGAATGTTCTGGTTCGAGAGAAAGTAGGCCGGACATAGGTGATATCCGACCGACTTTTGATTGTGTTTCCTGAAGTTCATTTCATTCCTAATACTCATCCTCGGAATTTCCCAATTTTTAGAGGATGTCTCCGTAAGAGACTTATCATCGAGTTAGTTATAAAAATACAGTATCAACACACATCCGTAATAATAGTTTCAAAAGACACATTAATTGAGATTCTTCCAATGGAATTTAACTTATCACCCTTCAATAATATCAATTAATTTATATTTCTTTATAAATATTATTTAATTTTTATATCACATCATCATTGTTAATAATTATTTATCTATACTAAAATAATATAAGGTGATCCACAAATAGGGATGACAAAATCCGGATCCGGACCTGGTTTTGTTACCCCGGGTCCGGTTCCGGACCCGGGTAGACCCGGTCCGGAACCGGTTACCCGGATTGCTTTTTTTTTTTTTTAATTTTTTTTAATTTTAATTGTATTATTTTATATTTATATTTGTATTTTGTCAATTTTATTAGTTTTATTTCAATTCTTTTAATTTTTTATTATATTCTGTTATATATATTATATATGCATAATATTTTATATTTTTTTATTATAATCTAATTTATTTTATTTATTTATCTTTTTTTTATTTTTTTTCCGGACCCGGAATCACCCGGGTCTTAATTTTAAAGACCCGGGTCCGGATTTTTTAATTCCGGACCCGGGTCGTCCGGGTCCATGCGGACCAGGACCGGGTCCGGGTCTTATTGCCATCTCTATCCACAAATTTGAATAAAATAATAGAAACCTATATTTAAAGAGTTTTTTTCACTCTTCATTTTTTTTTACGTAAATGCATAAGTAGATGTTTAAAAAATAAATAAGATGAGACTTTTTAAATTCCACCATATGCAACCCAAAAGTCAATTCCAAGCTCTTGGAATTTTAATAAAGCGAGTAAGAATCTTTTACACACTCGGGCGTGTTGTGCAAGAACGTCATCTACATGAATATAATAAAAGCGTAAATTGCTTTTCCCTCCTCGGAAAAAAAAACACACTCACCAGTCACCCCACCCCTACTCTCCCTCTCTTTCAATTTACAATAATACCCTAAACCACTTATATAAATGACTTTCTCATCTTTGTTTTTTCCTTTTTTTCTTAAAAAATTTAATTATTTGAATTAAATAAATGATTTTTTATTTAATTATTTTATTTTCTTATTTAATTTTTAAATGATAAAAATACTCTTATTCCTTTAAATAAATTATTTTTTTAATTTAATTATTTAAAAATTTAAAAATTATTTAATTATTTAATTTTATTTTTTGATTTAATTATTTTATTTTTCAATCTCATTTTTTTTATATTTATATTTTTTTCTTTACTTATTTAATAGTCTTTATAGACAAATTCTTTTATTTGTTCATTAATTTTTTTATATTTTTTATTTATTGTTATTTATTTATTTAATTTTGTTTTGATTCTTTATTAATATTCCTACTCCTTTAAAAAAATTGATTTTTATTTAATTAATTTATTCCTTATTTTAATTTTAATTTTAATTATTTTAGTTTAGTTTTTAATTTAATTCTTTTAATTTTTTTTATCTCATTTATTTTTATATTGTTTTCTCTTTTACTTATTTAATAGTCTTTATATATTAATTCTCTTTTATTTGTTTTATAAATACTGTATATTTTTACTATTATTTATTTTGTGTTTCTTTATTAATTTATTTAATAAGCACTAAATCTCGATCTGAAAAAAACGCCGATGACAATGATCTCCTCTTTCAACCATCCATTTCCTTTAAGATTGATAAAACCCATGTCAATTGCTCTGCCATCTCATTACTAAGATATGCAAAGATAAATGGGTAAGTTCGCATTCTGGAGAACATTTTCTATTATAAATAAGTAGAAATAAAATATAAATCTTAAAAAATAAATGAGATAAAAAGAATAAAAGAATTAAATCAAAAATAAAATAAAAGAATCAAACAATTAAATTAAAAAAATAAAATAATTAAATCAAAAAATAATTTATTTAAAATAATAGAGGTATTATTGTCATTTAAAAATTAAAATAAGAAAATCAAATAATTAAATCAACAAAAGTCATTTTTTAAATTAAATAATTAAATTAAAAAAAAATCATTTATTTAAATGATTTAAGGTATTATTGTAGATTGAGAGAGTTGGAGAAAGAGGAGTGGATGTGTCAGCAAAGGGGGAAAAGCATCTCTTAGAAAAAGCGCACACAGCGGTTCTATTTTGAAAACCGCGATCTCTGAATTTCCAATTTCACCCTTCTTTTAACTAATTTAACTGTCAGCTCCTCCTATTATTTACTTGACCCGAATCCGTTTTGCCAGCTTGGATCACGGGTCCACGTGATTTCCCTCACGAGATTAGCGCTACTATTCTCCTTATTGCAACCGTAAAAAGCAAAACCACATTACTTTGTAAATTTCCCACGTGACACCAAAAATCTTAAATCACTCAACACGTGAATTAAATAAATATATTTTTTTCAATTCATATTCATATAAATTATAAAAGAAAAAAACATAACTGAAAATTTCCCTCACCGATTACTTGCCAACTGTAATACACGTAGAATATCCGTCTCCGAAATATGAACTGGCTGAAGCTGACATGTGGCCACGTCACTTAGATACGATCACAGGTGGCGGCATTTTAATAATTCACATTTCACATCCACAGCGAATTAGAAAATGACAGGTATAATTTAATACATATTTTTTAATTGTTTTTTAATTTTTTAGCACGCGTGGCAATAGATGATTGACTTATTGCATGGATAACGTGGTACCTCTGTTGCACCAAAGATTTTCTCCAGTTCCTGACGTAGGACCAATTTTTTTTTTTTTTTTGAAATATTTATATATATATATTTTAAATTTATGATAAAATAATAATTATATATTACGAATTTTGAAATATTTATTTTTACTATTATTTTTTTTTATAAAATAATATTTACTAATAACGTTATATAAACATCAAAATTATTAAATCTTACTACTAAATTTTTGAGAAAATAATATTTTACTAAAATTATATGTTAGTTGACTTAGAATTAAAATATAATAATCAACCAAGATTTTGATGTACAAATAACAAATTATTATTTTAATATAAATTTAACAGTAAAATATAATATTTTAAAATCCACAATACTCAATTATTATTTTATCATATAATTAATAGTAAAATATAATAATCATTTTTTTCTCCTACCAATAACATAATAATTATCGGTAAAATAATATTTTACTACAAAAATTATATTAAATCTTAGTGTTAAAATGTGATTCAATTAAAATTTTGATAAATAAACAATAAAATATTATTTTATTATAAATTTAATAATAAAATATAATATTTTAAAATTCTCATTACCAAATTATTATTTTACCAATAATATAAAATTAAAAAAATAAAATAAAAGAATCAAACAATTAAATTAAAAAAATAAATTAATTAAATCAAAAAATAATTTATTTAAAATAATAGAGGTATTATTGTCATTTAAAAATTAAAATAAGAAAATCATATAATTAAATCAACAAAAGTCATTTATTTAAATTAAATAATTAAATTAAAAAAATCATGTATTTAAATGATTTAAGGTATTATTGTAGATTGAGAGAGTTGGAGAAAGAGGAGTGGATGTGTCAGCAAAGGGGGAAAAGCATCTCTTAGAAAAAGCGCACACAGCGGTTCTATTTTGAAAACCGCGATCTCGGAATTTCCAATTTCACCCTTCTTTTAACTAATTTAACTGTCAGCTCCTCCTATTTTTTACTTGACCCGAATCCGTTTTGCCAGCTTGGATCACGGGTCCACGTGATTTCCCTCACGAGATTAGCGCTACTATTTTCCCTATTGCAACCGTAAAAAGCAAAACCACATTACTTTGTAAATTTCCCACGTGACACCAAAAATCTTAAATCACTCAACACGTGAATTAAATATATATATTTTTTTCAATTCATATTCATATAAATTATAAAAGAAAAAAACATAACTGAAAATTTCCCTCACCTATGACTTGCCAACTGTAATACATGTAGAATATCCGTCTCCGAAATATGAACTGGCTGAAGCTGACACGTGGCCACGTCATTTAGAAACGATCACAGGTGGCGGCATTTTAATAATTCACATTTCACATCCACGTCTCAGTTACTCAAGTAAATCTTTGGTGCAACGGAGGTATTGGTGACGTGGTACCACCAGCGAATTAGAAAATGACATGTATATCTTAATACATATTTTTTAGTTATTTTTTAATTTTTTAGCACGCGTGGCAATAGATGATCGACTTGTTGCATGGATGACGTGGTACCTCTATTGCACCAAAGATTTTCTCCAGTTCCTGACGTAGGACCAATTTTTTTTTTGAAATATTTATATTTTATTTTTAAATTTATGATAAAATAATAATTATACATTACGAATTTTGAAATATTTATTTTTACTATTTTTATAAAATAATATTTACTAATAACGTTATATAAACATCAAAATTATTAAATCTTACTACTAAATTTTTGAGAAAATAATATTTTACTAAAATTATATGTTAGTTGACTTAGAATTAAAATATAATAATCAACCAAGATTTTGATGTACAAATAACAAATTATTATTTTAATATAAATTTAACAGTAAAATATAATATTTTAAAATCCACAATACTCAATTATTATTTTATCATATAATTAATAGTAAAATATAAATAATCCTTTTTTTCTCCTACCAATAACATAATAATTATCGGTAAAATAATATTTTACTACAAAAATTATATTAAATCTTAGTGTTAAAATGTGATTCAATTAAAATTTTGATAAATAAACAATAAAATATTATTTTATTATAAATTTAATAATAAAATATAATATTTTAAAATTCTCATTACCAAATTATTATTTTACCAATAATATAAAATTAAAAAAAAAAAATAAAATAAAAAAATCGGGTGATTTGCACTTTACAGTGCTGTTTTTTCAATCAATAATTCTAAGGAAATATTTTTTAATGATATTCTTATTTTAAGTTGTTATATATTTTAATCCATTTCCAAAATATACAATTATTAAAAAATGTACCCTAAAAATGTTATATTCCAATTCAACAAGCAGGTTGCCTTCTTAAACACGTCTTTGATGAGAGAGGGAGAGAATCAAACTCTATAAATACAAAAGCATTTGAGCTTCATTTTCCTTCCTTTCTTTTTTCTCCAGTTTCGGTTAATTATCTCTCGCTCTTATCTTTATTTAGGTTTTTCTTTTCCTTCTTCTTTTCTTTTCTCAGCCTTTTTCCATTCACATGAGAGGCGACCTTTTTTAGTTGCCTCCTTTAGCATAAAATTAATATTCAGATTCCCTTGGCGTTTCGCCGGTCGGAGAAACTGAGAAGCTTTTACGATTTCTTTCGCCCGTGATTCAGGTAATGAATCTCAAATCACCATTGCTGGTTTGACGAAGTTTTGTTATTTTTTTATTTATGTACTTATTTTGCTTCGGTTGAGCGGTTAGAAAGGGTCCATTATTAATGTTCCGGAATCGTATGTGAAAATGCTTATATAAAGAAAAAAAAAAGATGATTTTAACGGCGCATTTGTTTTTTTTTTTCTTTAATTTATTTATAAAGTTTCTGTTTTGTCGGTTGCTGTGAACGTAGGTAAAGATGTTGAAATATCGAAAAAGTTTGATAATCATTTTCCTTTTGATGTAAACCTTTAAAAAAAGGAAATTTTTATGGCATTTCAATCGCATTCTCTGCTGGGAATAAAATTTATGATACATTTTAATAAATTTTTAGATTCAACATCCCATTGGGCTCTATGATTCATTAATTAATTTATTTTTCCTTTTAATGTTACATTTAATTATTTATGTATTCATGTTGATAGTTGGAATTTTGACCGTTTTGGTAGTTGCATTGTCTTTTCAATGCAACAAGCTTTCAGTTTTCACGTTGTTTATTTTAAATATATATATTTTTAATTTAATGAAACTTTGAAAGCGATTTATGAGATCTACAAAGTGAAATTACCTTCTTGTTTTGATGAATGTGCTGTGCTGTGCTTCTGCTAGACAAACTACTGCGTCTGACGTTTTTATTTTTGTCATGTTTTAATTTCTTATTGGTACAAAGATGCATCTAGACGAAAATTATTAATAAGAAGTGACAAATCTCATGGTGCGTAAGGTGGAGTATAATTGTAGAGGATTTAACTAATATTATATGATTTTTCTTTTAAAGATTTCACATTTTGTGGTCTCCATTTCGATGGAATTTATAATATATCCTTAAATGCATGGGCAATAGAGTTTACTAACAGGAGAACCAAATCCTAGAAGATGGGTTCATTTTTTTTTCCTTGTTAGGCTTTTTGCTGAAATATATGATTAATTATGCGAACAAAATGATGATTTTTGGACTATTTTATGCTACTCTACAGGCGGAAGGAGGTGCATTTTGGTTTGATTTGGATGCAGTATACCTTTTTATCGTGAGGATTTTTTGCAAGAATAATGATTAGTCAGTTGTTATAAATGCGCTATAGATTTGGAGATGAGAAGGTATGGAGATAATGATGTTAAGATGTTATGTATTTTGTTTTCCTTTGCAGAAATTTTAGAAAATAATTATTTCATCTTCAGTTTTCAGGAAGCTTGTGCTTGATGGACTGCTCACCAAATAGCAGTAATAAGAAAACATTGAAGAGGTGGTTTTTCATAGATAAAAGGGTTGGGTAGAATTTTTTTTTTTTTTTTTTTTTTTTCAGATTAAAGTGATAAAATTGTGTTTGACCTAGTTGGCTGCTAGCATCATACAATTAGTTTATAGATTTGAAGTAGCTTGCAAGTAATCAGACATAATGGAGTTGAAGTCAAATCAAGCATCTCCTGTTCTTACTGATTCCAGGCCGTTAAACAAGTCAAAACTAGGCATACATTCTAGTTTGTCGCCTTACTCGCAGCCAGGAGCAACATTCTCTGGCAAGTATATTGCGATTCCAAGGAAAAAGCCTGGAAAGTTTGATGATGTTAGGTCCAATGGATGGTTGGATGCCATGAAATCCTCCTCCCCTCCTCGTAAGAAGCTAATTAAGGATTTCAATTTGGATGTTGGTTTAGATGACTTTGATATTGCTTACTGCTCCTGGATGGTAAGCAATTGTCATTGTGAATAATTGTTGGATTTAAATCTGTATATCAAGACATTCGATTCTGCTCTTTGTTCTCATTTTTGTTCCAACTGTGCAGCTTAAGTATCCGTCAGCACTAAAATCTTTTGAGAAAATTACAAGCAAAGCAAATAAAAAGAAGATTGCCATTTTTTTGGATTACGATGGAACTCTTTCTCCTATTGTTGATGACCCGGATCGTGCCATTATGTCTGATGGTGTAAGAATTTTTGCTCAATATGTTGTATCTAAAAAGAAACCTTGTGCTGCCTTGTGCTTCGATTAAAATTGGACATTGTTTGGCAGATGCGCTCTGCTGTAAGAAATGTTGCCAAGTATTTCCCGACAGCAATTATAAGTGGGAGAAGCCGTGATAAGGTAGATGGAGAAGACCACCTTCGGTGTTTTAAGATTTTTGTGCATTAGTTTTCATTCGTTTTATTTTATATATTATCTGGCTACCTTTAGTCTCTCTGATTCAATGTATTTTATCAGGTTTATGAGTTGGTAGGACTAACAGAACTCTATTATGCTGGTAGTCATGGGATGGACATTATGGGCCCTGCAAACCACACAGTGTGTGATGACCATCCAAACTGTATTAAATCTACTGACCAACTGGTAAGAGATAATGAGGCCCTCAAGAACTGCCCTTTTTCTCATTAATTTTTATGCTATGTTAAGTCTGTTGTTTTGATTCTTCGCAATTTGGATGTGGCAGGGCAAGGAAGTAAATCTTTTCCAGCCTGCTAGGGAATTTCTAACTATGATCGACGAGGTACAGAATTTGTTGTGTAAGATAGATGAAGGATAAGCTAATATATTGAGAAATAATTGATTCTTCATTTGATGTTTATGCAGGTTTTTAGAACCCTCGTTGAGAACACTAAAAGCATCAAAGGTGCAAAAGTTGAGAACCACAAGTTTTGTGCTTCTGTACATTATCGTAATGTCGATGAGAAGGTGATTATCACTATCCTTTTGGTATGCACACACTCTTTTCTTGTGCTCACAAATAGTAAGATGTATGATGTTCCTTGTAACTTCAGAACTGGCGTACGATAGCACAATGTGTCCATGATATCCTTCGTGACTATCCTCGTTTGCGATTAACTCACGGGCGGAAGGTATTTAATTTGGATAAACTGAGTACTCCTTTTTTTGTTCCTCATTCTTTTATGCTTAACATGGTATTTATTTGTGGACTTGGTTTCCATGTGTATCAGGTTTTAGAGGTCCGTCCTGTGATTGACTGGAACAAGGGTAAAGCAGTCGAATTCCTGCTTGAATCTCTCGGTAACATTCTCCCACTCAACAAAAACAAGCATCTCCTTTTTAACGGTTCACAATGTTTGATCATCTTATTATATCCTACGGTACAGGGCTTAGCAATAGTGATGATGTGCTCCCAATCTACATAGGAGATGATAGGACTGATGAAGATGCATTCAAGGTATTATTATTACCCTTTCTTTATTTTTCAAAAATTGTGATTTTTGAGAAATCTTATTTCTTACAGCAACGAAATCTTGATTATATATCAGGTGTTACGAAAAGGGAATAGAGGATATGGAATCCTTGTATCTCCAGTCCCCAAAGAAACCAAGGCATTTTACTCTCTCAGGGACACCTCAGAGGTGCAAATTCTGCTTTATATAAAAATCTTTGGCTCTGCTTTTTGTCTGCTATAAAATTCCTGACTCGATAAACCTACATACTGGATGCAGGTCCAGGAGTTTCTCTCGTCTTTGGTGCTTTGGAAGAAGTTGGAAGCTGAAGCTGATTCGGCCTCTGCATTGACAATTACTTCCCAACTGAGTTGATAAAATATCAATGGGGTTGGGGTGGCTGTAGTATTCGCAATTAGAATCCGGCCATTTTTCAAATTATTAGTTGTTTCTAAGTTCATTATTTAGTAAAATTTTCCTCCTTATATGTTGTAAAGCTCGTCGATTTAAATTATTTTCAATTTGAGTTGATTTATTCATTAATAATATGTTTTTATAATTAATTTACTGTAATTAAGTCTGTTTTTTTTTTTGGTTGTAAATATGTGAATGTCAATTGTATTGCCGCCTGAAGCAGGAACTGCAGGAGAGCCAATGGATAGTTGGGTATTTTAATGGTCCAAGTTGAAATTGTGAGCAAAAGAATCAAAGCCGTTCATGAAAGTAACCAATTCATATCCAAACGAAATGGATTGAAACCGTAGTTATTAAAACCAGACTGAAAAATGGGGAATCGGCATTGAATCCGGTCCGATTGAATTCTAAAAATCAAAGTGTTACTCAAATCGGTGAAATCGGTAAATCAAACCGCGATCCAGTTATGGGATATAAGCCATATTGTCAAGAAAAATGTTGAAACTGTAAACCAACACTTCACCTCACTTGTTAATGAGACGGGGTAAATATCGAAGTTGTATTGGTGAAACGAAATTAAGTTTATTCCATTGACTTAAAAATTGAACAATCGATATATAACACCTCAAGAAAATCAGAGTGTTATCGGCAGGAGACTGGCGTAACCAGCCTCATTCAGCCTAATAGACCAAAATCCAGACTCATAACAAAACACTTGAGATGTAGGACCTACTCATGTTGATATTCCCACATATGATTAAAAAGGGCTCTGTGTCATATCATAACTAGTATATGTCCACAATTCCATACAATGCATAACTCCGTACTACATATACAAGTGAGCTATATGTGCTCAAAACACAAAATACACAGGACCCAAACTAATCCATTTACAATACAAATAGAACCCCTGGGTGACTTGCAAATACATAATATTGAACATTCAAGCCGAAGTCTCCACACCAAATCCAAAGAAAGTCTCAATGAAAGCTATGGAGGATCTTGCAAAACAGACTCAGAAGCTGTGGGGTGAGTCTAAGGGACTTAATGAGTAGATACCAAAAGAAAACAAAATCAAAACATGTACAAATCATATATATATATATATATCAAATCTGAGTATCAAGCTCAAAACTTTTCCTTTCAAATAGTTTGTCGGAAAACCATACAGGTGTCCATTGCCCGGGTCGCGCGCGCTAGACTGGACAATGTACGAACATGACCATGTCGACAGAGGATAGTGAGTCAGCCACTTTCTAATGGTCAAGACCCCAGAACAGGTGTCACAGAGGTTTTAAAAACAATAAAGTGTCATACAGGCTCTGTGACAGAAATATATCATATTCAATCACATCAAATAATATAAAGTAAGTTATCAGAATCATTTTCTCAAAACACTTTTAAACCATCAAATTCAAAGTATCAATAAAAACATAAATAAAAAATATCATAAGAACATAAAACAGAGGTATCCATTCACTGCGAATCAGAAAGCCGATGATTATTGCGAAGCGAGTGGTGTGTCAGGCTGGCGATTTACAACAAAAAAGATTTTATGAGATTTATATTCTAGCAAACTTTTAGAATTGAAAGTAAACTGTGACAAGACTGTTCTATCGTAAGATAGCCGACTTAGCATTCCTAAGGCCAATAATAGCTACGGTTAGACCTCCAAGAGATAACTAAATTGATTTAGTTACATAAGGATGAAAATAAGAAAGGTCACAACCAATGATACAAGAGGTTAAGTTATTAAGCACAGTCGAATTCTTTTAGTTTACAAATGTAGAAAATAACATTACACTATGTCACACTACCCCTATTGGTTAAACATTACAATACCTCCTCACACCTTCTCCATGGCCGAACCTATGACCTTTAAGTCCTTCACAATTATTCACTTTGTAATACATATACTAAGTCCTTCTCCTAAACACCAATCAAGTATAATAACATCACCAAGTGTCAAAACATCAACCAAAACATGCCATTATTTTCCCAATTTCAACACCACTTCCAAAAAAAACCATATGGTCGAATACACCCTCCCTATCAAGGTTCAAAAAAGTTCATTCCCTTCATGCCATATCATTATAAGAGCTTAATCAACATAATCAATTAGAATTACTAAGCTGCTAAGCAAAAGAAACAAGGGAGTGAGGTGTATTACCTTAACAAAAAATCAAAGTGCCAAGAACCCCCAAAAATGCTAGAGTTCGTTCATGGAGGGGGGAAGGTTAGGGCTTGATTTTTCTTACACATGGGAACACGCACACTATTTAGGAGGCTAGAGTAATGAAAATGGTAGATGATGGAGCTTAAAACTTGAGCAAAAATGAGAGAAAGAATGGAGAAAACATGGGTAAATTAAAAGGAGAGAGAGGATATTTTTTCATTATTTAAATGGTTAAAGAAAATCTAGATATAATAAAATAATATACCACTTAACTCAAGTTTATTCCTTAATTCATGTACACTTAAATATCCACCACTAATTGACCTCAAACTTTAACATCCACAAAAATTAAATTGTCCATCCGTCACTATCGAATTCACTCGAAAAAATCCAGATTGAAGCAGGTTAAAATTTTAAGAGTTAATAAATTATCTCCCCGTAAAAGAATTCGTCCTCGAATTCAAAATTTGCACAAAAGAAAAGAAAAGAAGAAAGGTATGAGTACTGAACGAAATCGAATAAATGCGGATATTGCCGACGCATGACATCTTCCGACTCCCACGTCGCTTCGCGATCCCTGTGGTATTGCCAAACAAATTTTACAGACGGTATAACTTCGAACGAAGTTTTCTCACATCTCTTTCTACAATAGCCATAGGCTGCTCTCGATACGACAAGTCCCGTCCCAAATCCAAGACCTGCTGCTCCAAAATATGAGATTTATTAGGGATGTATTTCCTTATCATCGACACATGGAACACCAGGTGTACTTTATCCATGTTGGGTGGGAGCACAAGCTCATAATCTCTTCATCAAACCCTTCTAAGGATCTGGAAAGTTCCAATGTATCACGGGCTTAATTTACCCTTCTTGTCGAACCTCACGACTCCTTTGAATGGTTAAACTCTTAGAAAAACGTAATCTCTGACCTGGAACTCAAGATCCCTCCGCCTATGATTAGCGTAGGACTTATGTCTACTTTGTGTAGTTTCGAGTTTCTCCCTAATCAACTTCACTTTTTTTCTAACGAATCTTGAACTAAATCTGGGCCTAACAATTTGGATTCTCCCACATTGAACCATCCCACCGGGGATCTATATTTCCGCCCATATAAGACCTCAAAAGTTGCCATATGAATCCTAGAATGGTAGCAATTCTTCTTATGGCAGCATAAAAAATATGTCAGTCATGTGATGTGATCATCCATGATGACATCATCTCCACCGGGAACAGATTTGGATGTATTTAAATAAAAAATATGTACTCACATCTATAACTTTTTGCAGATAAAATCTTGACACGAAATACATCACAGGATCTCATTTTGCATCAATCATAAGATAGCAACTGAATGAACAGATGAAAAATGCAATAAGATTGCCATTATATTAATCGTAAACTAATTTACGACTAATTAGAAGATTATATTTATATAAGGATAACACCCCTGAACCGTATGACATGATTGGTTCTAGGGCATATCCCTAACAAGACATGGGTGAAGCTTCCTATATATTGGGAATAAGGCTATACCGGGATAGAGTTATGAAGCTTATAGGACTGTCGCAATCCACGTACATAGATAAAATATTAGAAAGATATAGTTTTTTCCAATTGCAAGGCCGTAAATGTACATTTCTGATACGACATACATCTTTCGAAGAAAATGGCACCTCGGACTGAGGAAAAAAGAGTTAGAATGATGGTTCTTGTATTGAAACTATTATGTATGCTATATGATCGGTGAAATCACACACGTAACACAAGCGCACGTATCGCTCAAGTAGTATAAAAATATCGATCCCACGAGGACTTAATTTCTACTGTTGTTATTAATTATTGATACTATTTATTTACGGGTATCTAATTAAAGGGAGAAGGGAATGATTGCTCGATTGATTGGTTGAATGTGGATTTGCTAAATAAATAAAAACACAAAAGAAAATACTGAGGAAAATAAACAAAAGACACAAATATATAGGGTTGTGATTCCACACAATATTATTCTAATGATGATTTGATTCTCTTATATATGTATAATAAATCAGTCTGCTAACCTGGAACACGAAGATACGCAAAAGGCTCTTATGATGGTCAGATGCAAACGCCCAAAATAACTCAACTAATCATATGTCTATGTTAATCAAGTTACCTGAATTCATTAAGTTCAAGTTCCAATTGTGGCTACCCCTGCCCGACATGTATATGTTTATCATGTAAGGAAATCTACCTAATGAACATCTACCCTAAGATGAGATCGTGAGCTATTGAATCTAAGACTGGAACTTAAAATCTTTTTTCCAAGTTCATTTTAAGTTTACCACATCAATCTTATTGGTGATCAGGCAACAAGAAACATTAAGATTAAGATTCAATAAACAAGCGTAAAGTATTACCCATAATATAAAGAAAAGTAATTATTAAACTTGTGAATATTGTGTTTCATCACTTCCCTAGGATAAAAATAAAATGATGGGGTTATGGGATCCGCCTTTAATATTTCAAATGTAGAAATCTCACTTTATTATAATATAGAAATTGTTAGTGTTATCCAATTAAGTTAAACCAGCCATAAAAGGTGGTGTTATTATGTGTCCATAAACCAGCCATATAGGCGGTAATCATCTGTCACCTAAAGACCGACCATATAGGCGGTGTCACATTATGTCAAATAAATAAAACCAGTCATGTAGGTGGTGCAACATTAATCCATATTATTAGATTATAATTTCCATATTATAAATTAAGTGAGATTAATCTACCTTATCATATTAAAGGTTTCACCCTTTCCCCAACGAAAATTAATTACTAAACATAAAAGAAAGTAAAAACACACAAACTATTATTACTACTAAAAATAAAAATACATAAAATAAACACACAAGATACAATCCTCAAGTTCTTTATTAGAAACCTCAAGGAAAGTATGAAATTTACTAATTAAATGGCTTGATATTTATAGGTAAAATTTTTCCTCCACCAATTTCTCCACCAAACATGGCACCAAAACATGTTTGGTGGAAGTTTGACAATTTTCATTTTTTTTTTGAAAATGACTTTAATAATTGCACATAACAAACTTCCGGATGTTTAATCAACATTAATCTATGTGATCATGCATCTAATACAAAAATGAACATAGCTTAAGAGAAGATCAAACATTACCTAGTAAGCTTGATGCAAGATCCAATCTACTTCTCATTTGTTGAAATTGTTGGAGAACCTACAAGGTGTGTAAGCTTGACTTCAAGATCCAACCTTGATTTACAATGCTAGCAAGTTTCACTTCAAGATCTAATCTTGATTTCTCCTAAATGAAATATTTTAGACACCTCACAAGCTTCTCTAAACATTTCTCTAACTTAGGCTAATCTCTCAAGAATTACTTGTGTATAGCTTACTCAAACTTTTGCGTATGCTTATACTTGTTCCTGTACTTGTAATTAAAACCTTCCTTAAGCTTGCTATTTATAGCAAAACTTATGTAATTTTTTATTAATAAAAATTGTAATCAACTTTTAAGTGGTCTTAATCCAATTTGTCCAAATATGTGTAATTAGGTGTGACTAATCTCCATTGTCTCTCACTTTGATTTAATCGAATTAAATCAAGCCAATGATTAGGAAATTGAATAGTTAAATGTTTTCCACTTTGATTTAATCCAATTAAATCAAGTCAAAACCATATATTATTACATACTTATAATTACCATAATATCCTCAAATGGTAGATATAATTATGATTTTACAATTAAGCCCTTGTGTAATTATTGAATTAATCCAATTAATCCAATTAGGTCAAAGTAAATAATCAATGTTATCCAATAACATTTGATTATCTTAGTTGATAATTATAATATCATATATTATCTTTTATCAAAATAAATCGGCTATCCAATTGCTCAACGAGTACACTTCATATTGAGACTTTCTAAGTTCAGACACGTTCGTCATATAAGCCTAGCTAATATGTACATAATTCGGCCACCTCCGAATTCGCGAAGAACACGAACAACCTTTCTGAACTATACAAGTCGAGGTCATCACATATGTTTAACAATCCCTCTATCGTAGGCTATCCGAGTTGTGCTTAGGAAACATAGAATACACCATCAAGTTTCCAAGGCGCACATCTCATGTCGATATGTTCACGATTCTTTACAACTGATGCGATCCACCCTAGGTGATTGGCTTTGGCCAAAGTCTTTAAGAATCGTGACTTTACTTACATAGATACTTAAACCCCTTATGGTACACATACGGGTCGACAGATCATATATTGCTTCACACTTGATTACTGAGTGGATTACTCCACACCCAACGAACATCTAGAGGCCAGACCATGAAATGTTTATGACATACATGGCATCAAAGTGTGGATGATCTCACACAAAATCAATGCTATCCTATAGTCAAAGGATTACATATGCTACTCGACTCGAGGAGATTCCTATTGACGGTGGTGTGTACTTCCAACTATTAGGAATCACCTATGAGTATTCAGTATTCGCTTCAACGAATACCCACATGTCTATACGAGTTTCCAAAACTCATGGTACATCGAGTTAAACCAATGGAACTCCAATTTCAATATACGACATGTGCTAGTCTTCTAGATTATAGGAATTCGACCGTATTCCAAAACCAACAACTATGAATATTTACTTTAAGAATAGTTTACACCTAGTGTCAAGACTATTTTAAGGTCGATGTCATTCTTAGCATATTTGTACATCAATCTAATATGCATAATGACAATACCATTAAAATGTATAAAATGAAAAATGTAGTTATTTTATTAATAAATAATAAAATGTACAAATCAGATTAGCACTCCAAGCACCAACTCCATCAAACTCCCACCTACTTTGTGCCAATCTGGATGGTACCGTAGTCCCATCACCTCCATATGTTTATCAAATAACTTAGGAGGTAAGACATTTGTAAGCGGGTCTGTTATGTTGTCTTGTCCTTGAACCTTCAAGACCACTATGTCCTTTCGTTCAATTATCTCTCTAATTACGCGGTATTTCATTTCCACATGTTTAGACTTTGAATGCGTCCTCGGCTCCTTAGTCTGCGTGATGGCTCCGTTATTATCAGAGTACAATGTGATTGAATCCGCAATATTAGGCACAACGCCAAGTTATGTGGTAAAAGTTTTAATCCAAATAGCTTTTTTAGCAGCTTTTGAAGCCGCTATAAATTTCGCCTAAGTGGTGGAATCAGCTGTTGAGTCTTTCTTTGAACATCGCCAACTAACAACACCACTTTTAAGGGTAAAAATGTATCCTGATGTAGATTTTCTATCATTTGGATCTCCCTATAAGTCGGAGTCTGTATAACCCTTAACTTGTAGCTCATTTTCTCCATATATCAGAAACTTATCTTTGGTGCCTTTAAGATATTTTAGGATATGTTTCACGGCTATCCAATGATCATTACCTGGATCAGATTGATATCGGATGGTCACACTGACGCCGAAAATGATGTCAGGTCTAGTACATAGCATTGCATACATTATGCTTTTAATGCAAGAAGCATATGTCAAGTTAGACATCTTAACTCTCTCTTCCTCAGTCTGAGGTGTTATTTTCTTCGAAAGATGTATGTCGT